>UZAF01017239.1:0-47162 GCA_900617895.1 Haemonchus placei | reverse complement strand
ATCCTCTAGGCCGCTTTCCGGGCACGTCAAGGTTGAAGCCGATCACCATCAAAGACGAGCTTCGCGCATTTTATCGACGATGGGCGCTACACCCTGATGACTTCATTACTTATGCGGTCTACTCACTTTACTCCGGCTGTCCAACGCAGCATCTTGGTCTTAATCACAGGCCAGCACCCAGCGCCGTAAATTGCGACCAGGCGGATGACGGTTGTGTAGATCTTGGATTTTAGACGCTCACTCAGGCATATTCTCATCGCAGGGTACGCCAGTCATCGAGCGCCACTTCAACCACGCTGCATTCACGCGAGAATTCGTTTCGAAAACCAGGCTGCCGTCAGATGCAGTTGCCGATCCCAGATACTTGAATATTGTTGTCCGCGTGAGCTCATTACCATTGATCTCTATAAAGCCTAACTCGCTCGGATCGGTGGTCAAGTACTCAGTCGTTTTGACGTTAAGCCTAAGTCAGAACATAGCCAGACGGTAGGACTAGGCTTGCGCCTGTTGCTCGAGCCCGTTTTTGTCTTCGCTGGCGAGCATCACATCATCGGCATAAAGAAGCGTCTATGGAGCTGGTTCTGGATGTCCCTTGTAATGGTATCCATGACGACAACAAATACATGGTGGTGGGGATGATGCCGAGCCTTGCTGTATTCCAACTGAGATAGGAAAATCCTCCGATATGCCCGCTGCCGTTTGCACTCGGCTCTTTGGACTAGAGTAAAGGATGCGTACCCATTCAATGATGGTGTAGCTCTTCAGAGAATCGATGAGCTCTTCAATAGCGCCTGCTGTCGTAAGGCATAGCTCCGCGGAACGCGACCAAAAGCCTTTTCTGAGTATAGAAAGGCAAGATGTACCGGTCTTCATTTCTCGTGATGCTTTTCTAGAAGAGGGCGAGTGGCATCGATGGTGCTACAACTAGCAATGAAACCACATTGGTTAGTGTTCAGCTCGACGATATCACGGATATGGCTGTCTACAATTTGCTCAAAGATTTTCATGCCGTGCGAGGGCAAGCGAATTGAATCGTAGCAAGCGCAGTTCCCTAGACTGCCCTTCTTCTTCCAAATAGTAATCTTCATGCTCTGTTTTCAGCTCTCAGGCACCTTCTCCGCAACGACATGGGTAAAAAATTCTGTCAACCATCCTGCTAAATTCCAGCCTTTCGTTTTCCACAAGTCCGCCGCAAGGTCGTAAGAACCAGTTGCTTTGCCTGATTTCATCTTCTTCAAAGCCGTAATGGTCTCATTTACGGTTACCTTCTGAACGGGACCGTGTACTGGCCGAGCGCAAGGGATGGCGAGATGAGCGAATTCGACTGTTGAGATGTTTTTGAAGTACTATCGCCATAGTGTCAGTGTTTGCCTGCGGTCCGTCAGGAGGTGACCGTTTTCGTCCTTTATGCCGGAGAGATTTTCTATGTATATCCTCGGTCTGGCGATTGCGGGTCTTTGGGAGTCGGTAAACGTAGCGCTCGCCATCACTAGACTCGAGTTTCTCAACAAGAAGGGCATAATGAGCTGCCTTCTCAAAAGCAACGGCCCTCTTCGCCTCTTTCTTCGCTATCTGGCAGCACTGCCAGTTGTCAGCTCTTTTCGATGAGGAATGCATGGTTTTGCTTTTTCTTCTCACATCTTTGTCTCTGACATGGTCCGTCCACAGCCATACTTGCTTACCAACCTTTCATGCCGAGCTCCAACAGCGCAAAATTCGCTCCGGTTATCGCTTCGACAGCGTCCTCCTAGGTTTCGTCGACAGCCGTTACCGCTGGCAAAAGAATGCGGGAGACGACGACCGCTACTTTCTCCTTCAGTCGCCACCACTTGATTTTCGTTGCTCCACACCTTTCAGCTGGTTTCGGTTTCGGCGGGGTGATCTTTAGCGTGCAAATCTGTGGTCGGTGTTGTGTTGCGACCGTTTCATAAGATGCTGTCTTCGCATCTTTTGCGAGCTCTTGACCGCGGGGCATTACAAGGACAAAATCGATTTGTGCTCTGTGCTCACCGCTATAGAAGGTGATGAGATGAGAATCACGTTTCCGAAATTTTTTGTTTACATGGCGAGATTATGCGAGTCTGCATATTCGAGAATTCGCTCGCCATCAGCGTTACGTGACCCGTATGCGAAACCCCCATGGCAGCTATAACCGTCTTTCGTAGAGTCCACGTGACCGTTGAGGTCACCTGCGACAACTATGGCTTCTTGTAACGGTGCTTCAGCTGTCTTTTCATCGAGCAGGTTCCAGACTTGTCTTTGGTTTGCTCGGCGCATCCAGTCTGTGGAGCATACGCTGAGAAGAGATGGTATTTTTGGCGTTCGATACTACGATGATCTTCATTAAGCGGTCAACGAAACGTTCCACGCTTACTGTGCTTACTAATTACGGAACCGTTCTGAGACATTTATCACGGACTTGGACTTGCAACAGGACCACCTCGTGTCCAGCACTGCACAGAAATCAATTCGTCGACGCTCTATAGCTTCTGCTAACTTGTACAAGCGTCCCCTTAACGTGCCAACACTTAACGTCGCAACGCAACGGGTCCTCCATACGTTGTGTGACTTTCGGACTAGCCTAGCTGCATCTCGATGCCGTTCTTGCACCGATGATCCTCGCATACTTTTCACGCTTGCGAGTGCGCGTCGGCTCCCTCGGACGTCGTAGCATCATCGAGATTCCTTTAGTGACATTACCATTTTCGATGTGACATGGGTATTCGTAGCCGGCCTGTCGCTGGGGCCTGTCGCCTGCATTCTAATGTGGGTGGTCAGCTCAGCCCACAGAGTGAGCAGTTTCTAGTGACACCTGGAGGAACGGACATCACCACCACACTCTAGACGACTATCGAAGATTTTTGGGCTTAACTCTCACCGGTATCTATCGATTTTTTCAAGAGCAAAACTGTCCCGAAACATGACTGTGAACCTCGAACTTTTACATCCACCCTCTTTGGTGCACATTCCGCTCCACGCATTCAGGCAACATGAACGCTGTTACAATTTTTCAGCTAATGCTCCATGCACCTGAACTTACACTCTGTCTACTTGAACAGTTGAGCTCTAACTTCTGACAGATAATATCCACAATCTTCATGGCTTTGAAACGTTTTTAAACAGTCTCGCCCATCTCGGTGGACATCTCGCCTGCTTTGAAAGTTCAGTTCACCATCATTCTGAGGTACGCAATTTCAGTGAAATAATGGAAATTATGGTACAGAATAGTGCAAAGGAGGTAAAGAAAGCGCGAAAATCAACGGATTCCAAAAATATAAGTCTTCAAGATCATGAGGACAGAAGCGAAAACAAGGGGGTATTTGTATGATATTTCAGTCGCCGCAATAAAGTGAATAGCTGCTTTAAGAGGTCAGAAATATCATAAATGCCTTCTGGTGGGCGCATTCATGGCACTAGTGTCAAAGTTCATGGGTCCGGGAACTTCTCCCCTAACACGGCGTCGCACACGCCGCACCCGCCGCCTATCGCAGGATTGCGATGGAAGATTGGAGCGCGCAATTTGTGAGGTAGGGAGTCTTTTAATTCTTTGAATTGGCTGGCCGCTCTTTTTAATTCCAATGCGGACTTGATCGTCGTTTATATAGGAGGAGTCATTTCAGTTAATCAAGTATAATTAACATGAAAACTAAAAAGAAACAGAAGAAAAAACGATAAAATCCAATCAAAAAGCAAGTCAATCAAGGAAAAATATCGCGTCCTATCGAACGGCGGGAGCCGGGGTGAGTACGGTAACTGCACTGACATTTGCCGCATGCCGAAGGGAGAATGCCGCAATCGGGGAGAAGTTCCGTTAACCAAAGTTCATAGCATAAAATAAATATGCGTTGCCGTCTGTAACGGTCTAATGCCTCCCGCGTGAGCGTACTACTGGTCACCGTCCTAACGCTTCAATGTGAATGGTGCAGTCACAACACGGCCACTTTAGGGTGTGTGCCTGTGTTTGGCCCCATTTTTATCGTGAACTGTGCCTCTAACAAAGCCATACTCTGTCACCGTTTAGTTGCCTTCCTCCTACCTAAATACAGTTCCAGAGATTGCAGAGATGAATTGTAGAGGTTTCAGAACGATTCTGATGATCTTGTTTTTCGAGATGCTTATTTGAAGGCACAGATCCTAAGAAAGGGTAGTTCCGATTCAAGTTGGTCGCCATCACAAAAATGCCTGCACCGGTGTTTTAGAGGCATAAGATTTAATAATTAGTGCGAATGTTGGCAAATCACAAATCGCTACATCTCGTACTAGTTTAGTCGATTCGTTTCTCAAAAGCACAGTTGCCGTTAATTTTGAGATATCTTTTCGAATTGAAAAGCAGAAGCACTGGTTGGGAATAGTGCATCGGTGACGAAAAGACTGGAAAGTCATCCAGAATTCGTTAAATATAAGGGTTTCGACGGTCAACACGATGCCGTTTGAACTCGTCCAGCTTTGGTGTGGCATACAAACGATACAATACTTGAGCCCTTAGATTGCCCTTTTTTGGCCGGTCTTCGACATGAGAGTGCCACTTATGGTGAGGGGCCATAGATTGCCATCCTGGGGGATATCTTAGGAACCTTTTTTATCGTGAAACCTGCCTTTAAGAACAAATGATGTTGCCTTTCATTCAGTACGGAAAAAGCAAAACACATATGCTGAATTATCATGAAAACAATGACTTCCAAAAACGGATAGGCCAGAGCGATTATTAAATTCTTTTAAAGGAAGGCACTGAGATCCTGTGATATCCTACCATCTTCGACCCACCTCTTTTCTAAAGTAAAGTGATGCTGCTCTCCTTTCAAACCAGAAAGCGTCAAGGAAACATATTTGAGGCTCAGAATAGGAAGGGAAATTTCCTAAAGTCAGTTAGTGGCGGAGGAATCATTAAATTAACTCGTCAGTATTTACCTTTAAGCATGCGGCTCTTATGCTAGCACGCGTTAGCATGACAGCATATTGTAAAAAACCTGGTCACTTTGATGTGTTGAAAGTCAGGAGCATTCAACACTCATATCATTTTCACTCCACAACAAGGATTTCGTAGCTGTTCGCAGGTATGACCTGACTGTAAACCGTCATCTTGGGTAATTTCATTGTGATCCAGTTTTGCTGGCGGTGCATTTCATAGCCTTTGCACGTGAAGTGAACGAGGACGAGATTGAGAATGCCTGTCTCGAATAAAATGGAGCAACTGCACAAACCGCTCACGAACCGAAGCTATTGAAAAACATTTCCGGTGTCGATTTATTTCAAGACAATTGCTTACGAATGCTGAAAGAGCCATACTGAGCCATACCAGGGACCAATGTTATGTCAAAGGGAAGTCTTTCTATATGTATTCGACCACATTGTTTCGATCGGATGGTTCCTCAGGATCACTTCTCCAAAGAAATCTGCACACGTCGCGGTGTGACTGCGCCATTATTCAGTGACAACTGATCTTTCTGTTCAGAGGACGCGCTAAATACAATACCGAGTGGATTATGCTTATATACTCTCCACAGAGTGTGGCATATAGCAGGTCCGTGTAGTCTCACTCACAGGCTGGGACACTTTTTTGAGACTTTTGCGAGTGTATCATTCGAACAATGGGCCGTTATAGTCATGTTGTAATTACTAGCAAGATCTACGGCATTCCCGTCCAGAGGAAATGGCGCGCCATCCGATCGACACTCATACTTACACAGTTTTGCATATTGTGAAAGATATTTGTGCGACATCGTTCTTTTTCTCTTCTTTTGCCCAAATACTCCAAATACCGAGGCCTTCATTTCGAACATGTTTCCGAGCAGTTCTGCACCTATAACCATCGTATTGCAGGATATTGAATATGTGCCTGTGCAGCCCAAGCACGCGACAGAAGCATAATTCAGGTAATCACGACTATTAATCACCGTCGTACACTGCACTTCACTGTTGAAATTGATTATGAAGTTCTTCGTTTCGCATTCGTCATATATATATATATATATATATATATATATAATAGTAGCGCTCGAAAATATCCGGCCGAACGCTTTCAGGCTTTTTCAATCATAACTTTTTTCTTAGTGGAGCGGATCGCGCGAAATTTTGATATGTTTAACTAAAGCATATTTCAAACTATCCAACACTATTTGACTGCAAAGCACTAATATCCACATGACTAAGAGCAATGCTTGTTGCGGTAGTAGATTTCGCTTAAGGCAAAGTTATTGACGTCTACAGTTATTCGCACCTTATGTGCATTATTCTTCTCTACTGTGTTCGGCGCTGCGCTCGTACACTTCAGACCTCGCAAAAAGGAAGGAAGTTCCAAGGAGAACATCGTCTGTATTTCCAGTTGATTTTGAGCTCAAGCTCTTTGGGATATCTGGAATACGATCAGATTCCAGGTTGAAAGTGGTAAATATTCACAATACTCGTATGCTGTAATATTGAAATTTCGCATCATTAGATCCAGTCGGAAAGAAGTCACGACTGAAAAGTACAACTGAAGAAACATTTCGCCAAATGCTTTTGAGCGCTACTGTATATGTGTATTGGTGATGAATAAACTGCTCTGCGCTTGTCAGTGTATAAAGGAGAGTGGTTCCAGGGCTTCGCAGAGTGAATAGGACGAAAACAAGATTCAGGATAGACGTTAGGTCCGTGCAGCAGTCCTGCGCGTTTGTTGCATTTAATATTACAATAGGACCCACCTTGGGACCGCGCTCCCGTCCTAAAGTCTGGAGATTACGGGGATAAGTACTCGGACAATCAAGAATTCTAGTGCACTGGACGGAAACCAAGGCACATCGTAAAGAAATATACGGATTCGATGGTTCATCCCGATTGATTTATCGTCACCATGACTATATTATTTGGGATTCTGAGTGGTATATGTCATTTTATACGTCTATAACTACGCATTCCACGAATTCCCTCTGGGAAAGAAGATAGAGAAAGTGAAAAGTGCGAAAAAGATTCAAATGTATCATAGAGGTCTTCTATAGGCGATATGCGGTGTGAATACGCAGGTTAATGAATAGAGGGTCAGTTACCAAGCTGCAATAAACTGGGAAAGTAGGCTCGCTCTCTCAAATAAGGGACATAGTATAATGTTAACATTGCAAGTTAGCCTTGAAAGGGCGCCCCGGTCATTCTTTAGTGCTTTTGTTCTAAATACGAATACGATTGGAATTAATACGATTGCTAACAAAAACTACGGTACACCTACACCAAAGTAGAATCTGGATATAAGAACTATTTTTCCGCAAATTTCTATAAATGTCAATGTCAATGCACGAAATGTCCGCTAGAAGCCCAACCACAAAAGCAGTTTTCCGTCAAATGTAGCACAATAATGAGTCGAAAAGCGTTCAACATATAATTATTGCGAAGCAATGCGCTATAGTTTAGGACTCGTCCGCTCAAAATGAGCCGTGTGGTATTGGTGGCAATCGTTGGATAAATCCACGAATTTTCAGGTATAAAAGTTATCAGTCGGATCGCCCGGCTCACAGCGGGCTTCTTCCTTTTCATATTGAAATTGGCCCACCGCCTGCAACACTTACATATTTTTTGCAGCTTGAACATCCTTCATATTTGAACGCTCTGATCTGGGAGAACAGGAGCTACTGAATTCCTGTCAGAAACAAGCATCAGCTTTTGACCCACTTCGGCCCCCACTTGATCATACAGGACTCGGTATAGTCCCCACTAATTCCAGCTTGATTTCATGTCTTTACCTAAATCGCATTCGTTCCGCACACGATTCTCTCTCTCCCTACATTCGCCCCTTCTCAATCGCACTACTCACGAGTGGAGTTCATTTCTGTCGCTTCCTACCACATATCAACACGGTTCTCATACTGCCACCTAACTCCTACGGAATTTGAACACTCCCAGTCAAAACTGACTGCATTTTCGATCACGCTCCGCCCCTTGTGGGCGGAGTCTATCTTGCCATCCACTCTAAGTATTCCCGTCCTGCTTCCTGAAGCCCTTTCGAAAATGAGATCTCTAGGTCCAAATTAATATTTTCGCTCACGCTCGCCTCATGTGAGCGAAGTTTAGTCCTGTCATCTTTTACAAGTGTTCCCATTCTTTCCTGCACTGCTATCAAATTTATGAGTTACGAACTTCCGCCCCAATATTAATCTCACGCAAGCCCACCCACCTGTGGGCGAAGTCTGGTCCTGTCACCCATGGGTGTTTATATCCTGTCGCCTGCACTCTTACCAGGCTGTGGGTACTTGGGTACGACTGACATAAATTTAGGTACGATCGAGATAGCTTAACATCTAGTTGCAAAGTGTCCTCAATCGAACTTACACTTATCTTGATTACGCACCCCGCCTCAATCGTACATTACCTCGTCTTAGTTATGAGAGTGATGGCGTGTGATGTAAATGGTGAGAAAGTGGAACTTCAAGAAAATTAAGGTTTTCAACGATAAAATTTTCATCGTCTTCGGTTTGAAGGGTTTTGATACCATGCAAGATAGAAGAAATTTCCCTGTGGATTCTCGGAAGCAGTAGAATTGTCCTCGAGACGCATAGTTAGCTTCTAAGCAAGGCTTCTTTTCTGAAGTCAGTAGTTGCATATAAATCACTTACCCACCAGGTCAAGTAGTGGTTGATGACCTTTTTTCGATGTGCGGAATTTAGCCTGAATCATTGTTCTGTTCCGTGAGAGGTGTTAAATGGTCTAAATGATCTCCGGAGGACGTTCAATGACCTTTCAAAGACGAGATGCCCCATATCAATCATCTAAGTCGCTTCTATAAATGCTGTTTGATATCACAGATGAGTAAAAATTTGTAAGGAAGGACCAAATGAATATTTTTTACATCCTACACGAATTTCATTTTCGAGTCTGCTAACTTTTTCTATTTTATATAGTTAGAAAACTCTGAGACCGCACGTATTGGAAATTCTCCTGTCCACAACCCTAGTTTTCTGTTGAAATATCACTTTCTTCTGTAATCGCTCTCATAACTAAGATGAGGTCATGTCTTATCGAGTAGAGGCGCATAATTAAGATAAGTTCAAGTACGATTGAGGTCACCTCGCACCGAAAAGCGAAGTGATCTTAATCGTACCTAAATTTATCTCAGTCGTACCCAAGATCGCACACCCTTCTTACCAAGCTTGAGTTCTCTAAGACCACGAGAACAGGAGACAGAATTTCCAGTAAATACACGCACAAAAAAAACACGCACACACATGCCCGCACACAAGCATGCATGCATGCATGCACACACACAAACCAACAGACACACTTAGCGCATTACATGTAGCAGGATAGAATGTAAATGAAAAATTCTCTCTCCACGTCATCAGTTGGGAGGAAAAGCAAGCTGCGATGGGAAGCACTGCAAATGACCCTCATTTTGAATTGGAGATCAACTCACCTGTTAAACTTGTCGCCCCGTTGATCAACGATTTTCTTGAGCGTGCGTCAGTGGAGTCACCATTTGACCATGTCGCGAGCCAGCGTGCTTTAGTGGATCGCCCCAGCCAGAAGGGCACGAGGCACAGCAGTCATTTAGTCCAGAGCTTTCGTGAAGAAGTGTGAATATCGCTCTGAAGGCTGTCCAGGTGTTCGTTCGACGTCCCGAGGGATCCAGTTCGTACTCCAACGGTCATCACTATATCGCATGACGTGCCCGGCCCATCCGATTTTAGATTTCTTGGCGTATTCAACGACATTACCGATCTTCGTTCTTGGCAGAGCTCGGAACTCCGGAGTCCCTTCTGCACTTGCGTGTAAAGGGAAATTCAGAGCATCGTCCTTTCCAAAGCGCGTTGAGTAACGCTGACAGCATGTTCGTCCTGCCCTCATAAGGGCCTGAGTTTCCGTTTGTCTTTTTCACTACTCCCTCGATATTCTTGAACGTTCCCCACGTAACGCGTTTCCTTTTGCTCAGCTCCGGACCTACGTTATCCATCATGTTGACTTTTTGACCTAGATACATCTAGCTAGAGCATTCGGAGATGCTTGTTATGTTTAGCGTAAAGGAAGCATTAGGTAGGCATCTCTTTCTCACGAACGTCGTCTTCATTGAATTCATTTTTAGAAAGATCTTTAATCCATTGGCGACCGCGCCTTTTTAGCGTGTCTGACGTGTGGGACCGAGCGCGCTTTTCACGGGCTGCTGCTGTGGCCCGCTGGCGAGCAACACGGTATTAGGAACAAGTAAAATCTTTCGTAAGCGTTTCGAGCCGACAAAAAAGTTTTTTAAATGTGGCATGTAAAGGTTATAAGTCATACACACTATTTAGAGCTACGTTATGGCATCTAATGTTGATTGTTCAAAGGGAGTGAGAGTTTTTACCAAATCATTTCCAAATGCGACTCTGTCTAGACACGAGGAAGCAGACAAGATGAGAATGGCATGTTTCGAATCATCGAATAGCTCAGCAAAGTCCCATTACATCCTTTTCACATAAATTTGGTCACCTTTGGTTTTGCTCCTTTACCAATGCCCTCAGAAGTAACTTTCTTTTCTGTTATTACTAAAGTCAGAAGTATACGTTTCACAGACCGCTGTGCGTCAAGATTCCATCGTAGGTCATAAACGTGCTCGATACGTGAAAGGGTCGAAAAAATCGAAAATGAATGTTATACATGGAAAATAAAACTGTGGCCCGTATACGGGCCACGCGGTCGTCAATGGGTTAAACGAGTTCGGCCAACATTCTTTCCGCCTGCTCATGTTCGATGTCGTCTACAAAGCGGAGATGATAAGCAGAATCCGTCGATATTCACTTCCAAGACATCCCATTCCAAATGACGTATGAGGTTCTCGAGGGCGGCTCTGAAAATTTGGGTAAAGTGGCATCGCTCTACCAAACTCCTCTCTTTACGTTGGCAATGACTTCCTTGTAGAATGGTGAAATCCTGGTCGTAAAATTGTCGTAAAGCTCTAGGATGACGCGAGTGAAAAGCTTGTAGATTACAGACAACAGGCAGATTGGGCGATAGTTTGCCAGAGTTTTGGAGATAAGTGGTGGGAGGCTCTATAGATGTTCTGGTCGATCCTATCGTGACCGGGCGCCGTGCACGTCCTCATCGATGCGACGGGATGTCGAATTTCGAGAGAGAGACTGAAGGAGCGACATATCCGTCTGGTCTAAGGATGCAGGTAGGCAGGCAGACATGGCTGTCAAGGAGATCAGAGTAGAAGTCGCAGATTAGCTTCTCCATTGTTCTCGGAGATGCAGTAACTATTCTGTCAGGACGATAAAGGGGAGTCATTGTGGTCTTGAAATTGGCGGAGCCCCGCCGGGCTTTGCGAATGCTCTTCTCGGCCTCGACGGCTTCGTCCATAACTGCTGCTCTTCTCACTTTCAGATCTTACTTTTTCGCCTTTCATCATCGCTGCGTAAGTTAGGATGTTTGTTGATTTTTGCATGTAGCTTACGAGTTTCCACGCTGGAGGATCGCCTCGAGAGTCTTCAAAGAGAGTCGTCTCTTGGCTACTTGTGGGCTCTTTACTTTCCTAGCACTATCAAGAAGATGTTCAATGAGCCGATTATATTCTACAACATGTTGTCTATAACGGAATCTTTCCATCCGTTCGCAAGGAAAGCGAAGTGGTCCCAGATGATGGGGATCTTGGAGCTTCGTTTCCTAAACTTCATAGCTCTCTCTCCACGCAATGAGAAACAAAATCTAGTGTGGAGGAGACGAGAGTCCGACCCCGTGTAGAACTTCGGAACAACAGCGACGTAAGTCAGGCAAAATCTCTGATTGAAGACGATGTGGTCTACATCACTATGGAACTGTCCACCACGTGACTCCAATGCTAATCGCAAATGAGAGGGTTTTGGGAACTGTGAGTTACCATCTATAGAGTGGGTCAGCACGAGAAACTTGGACAATCCTTCACTCTGCTCATTCCATTCCATTTCCTGAGCCCCGATAGTAGCTCTTCAGCCGCTCTTCTGGGGCCAATTTTGGCATTGGAATCACCTACAATGTCTTCGGAGTGTGGTCTTCTCTAAGTTCAGATGCATGTGAAAAGCTCTTAGTTCTTCTTCTCCATAGCTTGATGTTGACGCGTAGTCAACGAAAATTCTCAGAGCTGGTGTTGAGCCACATCTTCTTCATCGCAAACGCCCGATTCGTATTGCTAAGCTTTCGTACAAATCGACGTTCGTGGCCAAGTGCGCCTTGACCGGGACACCTACAACGCCGACGCCTCTGCTGTAGCATGTTCCAAGGAACAGTTCCTCTCCAGTCTCGAAAACAGCGTTCAGCGTTCGATGCCTTCTCGTCTCGGTCAGTCCGATGACGTTGTACTTGATCTTCCTAGCTTGCATCATCAGGTCTTCTATCACGCTTTCGATGCTAGTGTCCTTACAATAAAAGTACTGATCGCCATATTAGTCCTTCTACTTGTGAGCATCCTGTTTTGGCCCTGTGAATTTGGCAGCCTCTACCGAGCGGTCCTACCCAAGGCTGCCGTGTTGAGGCCCCCCACAGGTTCAGGGTAAGGAGACCCAGTTATATCTGTTTTTGGCATGTACCCACAAGTAATTTGCCAGGCTTCAACGTGGCGACTGTGTTGACGTCGAGTGTCATCCAGCTATCACTGAGTGAAAGAGGGCTTCGATTGTGGAAGTGGCTCCGAATAGCCTCCTGGATGCTTCCGATTAACTCGAATGCAAGCCTCGGCTGGGTCGATAGCTAGGTACCAGCTGCACCCGCAGACTCTCCACACATGTATCCGTGGATACACCTGCAATATAGAGAAGGTATGAGGAACAGCACAGCAAAAACAGGAAGTCCATCTCCTGAATGCATCTGCATCTCTAGGCAAGCACCGACGACTCTTAAATGGCGAGTCACTCCCCTACACGCTCACTGGGGACGTCCTACGCAGCCTCGTCGCTAAGCGGCCGGGATCTCTCAGTGAGATAGAATCTTCAGTGAAGAAGGTCAGAACCTATTTGTTCACAAAAATATTTGCAAATTATTTCTAGAGGCAACCAGGTGTTTCCGCTAAAATTAGTCGCAGCGCATGGCGAAACGAAGTTCGAGAGTGGGAAATCTGCCGCATACCGTCGACTGTACAAAATTAGGGAGGAGGCGGAGAGGGGTATGGCAAGACTAGTGACTTGAAGAATTGTTTTCCACACACAGAGCATCTCGGTGAAAGACTTTTCATCTGTTATCGGAATAGAGATTATTGGGTAGTTATGACTTGATCCTCGGTGGAATTCAGGTTGATCGAAAATGAATTCAAAGAAGCGCTGTCGTTTTGATCGACAAGATTTGCCTTAGGTAAATCGTCGGCGGAAGTTGACCGGTTTCCATGACTGCGTACTCAGCACTTGTCAAAATTACCAACAGTTACGAACGCAACCTTTGTAAAAGGACGGCCCTACAGCAAGTGTTTTTTGGTTAGCGAAATATGGACAAAACTTCATCCTCGAACGGGACTTGAACCCATTTCATGTGCTATAGAGAGGCGAGGGCAAGCGGGGTCCCAGCAGTGTAGGGATAAGAGCTGAATTGCTGAGACATTAAAGCCATTAAGAAGAAAGGGTAAGGAGGGTATCAGTAGTGTAAGGTATACGAGCACGGTACCCGGGTGGCACAAGCACGGATTCGAGACCCGTTCGAGGTCAAGGTTTCCTCCATAACTCGTAACCTTGTAACGCATACTGCGGCCAAATGACATCAGTTGACAAATCATCGAGTCAAAACAAGTTCCCTTCATCTTTCTCCGCTTCCATCAGCAACAATTACACCGATTACCAAACGCGAATAATAAGCAAGAAAATTAGAAACCTAGTTTTGATATACTGTTAGGGTGTTCGGAAAAGTTTGAGAAAATCATGCCTCGAAGCTGTGTAAGCATGTTGCTCTCCATACATCACATCAATACTGAAGCTGATCGTTATTTGACGTGGCTGCTCAAAGAAAGTAATTATCAACCGAAGACGTGCCATCGCCACGACTCCCGGAGCCTGCTGCTTCATCATTACAAAACTGATCGCTTCGATAATAAGAGTTGGAATGAGACATGACATGAGACCTTCCTTGTCACCCACCAATAATGACACCATTGCTTTTTCTGGGAAGGGATTTGTTGGACGAAGTTCATCGGAGCAAACTTTCACTGTCCTTAAATACAGACATTGTTTTGGTTTCCCGTCAGAGCAATCCTACTCGAAGTTTCAGAAAATGGGAACTATGATCTCTACTCCTCCGCGCGCTGCCTGGCAGAGCAGGAGCGTCGAGTGGGAGTCAGTCTGTGTTAGAAGCTCCTCGACTGTAAGCTAACGACGACATCGACCGACTTCACCACATTCATGAAAGGTAGAAGTCGTATGAAACTCCACACAGGAAATCGCAAAAGCCTACCATTGAACGTAAGGCTACAGCTCGCTACAAAGCGAGGCGCTCACGCCATGAAGGACATGAGCTCATTCTTCCTCTGCTCAACCAGGTGTTTTGCTTTGAGAGTCAACAAGAGTGTACGGCGGTATATGCGAAAGTATCCAGTGAACAACAAAGAGAGATGGTGTTTTGAGCCCCCTTTCACACCGATCACAGGGAAATCTATTTATTTATTCATTTATTTCTTTGTTTACTGCACACATGGTGCACTCTGACAAATGCGTTAGTAAGTTCAAACACAACATAGCAAAACATAGAAAAGAAACACAAAAATTCACACAACACCAGCTACAATATGGCACAATTAAAGAAGGCAGTGCAACATTTCCCTAACTTAGCCGAACGAAGAGGCGAAAGAAAAAGAGAAATATCCGTCAGGCCAGCACGCAAAGCCAAAGCAATATCAAAATGGCAAGAGGCAGTCATGTACCCACAATACGAATAGAGCAATGACTGCACCAATTACTAAATTGTTAGCAGTATGTGTTTATAAAACAAGGTGCACAGTCAACCTGGGCGATGCAAACGACCGTGGCCGTTCCCGAGCGGGGCCAAAGTAGTTGCCTCTTTTATCTAAACAGTTAGTTACAGCAATTCCTACGAAATCCGACAATAAATTTCAATCCGACTTCCGGCCCATCAGCATCACCCCCACAGCTTCTAAGGACATGGAGAGACTTATTAGAAATAAGATCCTTGGTTGGCTTCTAAAATTTAATGTCGTTCCGAAAGGATATCATGGCTTCTTGAGCGGGGCCTTCACTGCATCTGATCTGCTTGATTCAGTTTTTGACTGTACCACAGCCCTTAACGGTGGTGAAGCTGTTGATGTGATTTTCATAGATCTGTCTGAAGCTTCTGATAGGGTCGATGATCATTCGATGAAGTTCAACTCACTCTCAAGCACTCTATTGGAAGACTGACAGAATGGACAGCTTCGTAGAGCCTCCCTGTTATTCTGAATGAAGATTCTGTTCTGCATATTGGGGGCGGCCTTCATTGGAAGTGTTTTATCAACGGAACTGAGTTCGCATGGGTTCCCTCTGTGAAGGACTCGGGCAAATGACTCAGCTCCCAGATCTCAAATTCTCGGCTCATATAGATAGTGTTGTCAATAAGGCATTTGCTGCTCTATTTTTGATTTTACGAAATGTACTGTGCAATGATCATAGGATCTTAGTACGACTCTACAAGGTCTACGTTCTTCCACACTTAGAGTATTTTTCTCAAGTGTGGAGCCCATGGCTAAAGAAGGATATATGGAAACTGAAAAAAGTTCGACAAACTTTCACTAGGATACTGTTTCTTCGATCCTTTCCTGTGAACAGAGTGTGATTCTGTTCCTTGCTATGATGAGCGCTTGAAAATGCTTGGCTTGATACGTTTTAGACAAAGGCGTGTAGTAATCGATCTCCTCTTTTGTTTCCGCATCATCCGAAAGGAAGTTAAACTTGGAACCAGCAAGTACTGGATCTTTCGACCGAATAGTGCTAGACTTAATGGATTCATTTTCCAAAGTAGGAGAATACATAAGTCGTTATACGCCGGCATTCGATTCGTTTTTCTTCTAGACAAGATGGCTTGAGAAGCTTCCTCGTGAGGTACTGCAACCGTCAAATGGTGAGTCCTTCAGAAGAAAGTTGAGGTACATCGATCTGATAGAGTTACTTGGCATGGAAGTTTAGTTCGTTTCATCGTGTATTTACAGGCTTTCTACAGGCTTTCTATTATTCCATTTCGTGTTGCCAATCTCGTCAACTTGTTGTTATGTGGACTGACTTGTAATAGAGGGATGACAGATATCGCAACAGACGGTGTTTGTTGGCTTTTCTTGTGCATGTTGTAGATGAGTTGCTCCTCGGTTTGGTTGCGTAAACGACCTTTGTCAATATTTATATTGTTCTGTTTTCTTTCTAATTGGTTTTACCTGTCGCATATGGCGCCGTGTTTTCTTTTGTTATTATTGTTTTGACCTTTTTTGTTTGTTTTTTCCTTTCTTAGTTGCTGGATCTTGAGCTGAAGTGTGTGATATGGGCCCGCTGCTTCATTCTTTCTATACAGACTCGATTACTTTCTTTCTTGCCTTGATCGGTGCTGGCTGTACTATCTAACTCCAGTCTTCTGTTTGTCTTGCCAGCTTCCGACTAGTCGGTTCCACGTGGAATGTTGGCATACCCGTGTGCTGGAATGCAGACTCTGTCCTATGACTCCTATTAGAATGAGGCACTATGGCCAACTGGGTGGATACTGGCTTTTTCGATTCTGAAGTGTTAGTTGCCAGCACTGCACTACAACAGGGCCACATCCATTTCGTCTCTTCTATTCTTCGTTTTTCATACGTTGTGTGATCCAGCGGACTGATATTGTTTGACATGGTCCATTCAATTTGCTATGAGCTAGCTATTATCTTATGCCCTGATTTTCCTTTTAGGGTGCACTCTGTGAATGTATAAATAGATAAATAAATAAATAAATAAGTAAACAAACGCGAACCTTGGGCATAAGACCCAGGTCCAGGTACGATGTTTCAATACCTGTTGACCTGCACTATCTTAAACAAAACAAGCGTAGTAGAAGTGGGTACGTCTGTCTCGCGAAGAAAAGCACAGCGGCGCAAAACACCAATCGATGCAGGGTGCACCACTGAATGCGAACCTTGAAGGCTTGATTTGGAATTTTATTGGAATTATTACTGCTTTTCAACAAGATAGGAGAGCTATGCACTACACTGCATATTAAACAACACACAACACAAAAGCTGATGGATGCTGTTAGTAAACAAAAAGTGCAGAACTAAATAAATGTGACAGAAGAATGTTGGCCTCTCAGTTTGCCGACTTATTATTTCATATTTACTGGCCCTCGACAATGGTTCTACCAAAAGATCAATGCGCAACAGAAATACTTGAACTTTACCTACAACCTCAACGCCGATGAGATTGAGAAAATTTAGTTTCTTACTATTTTCCGAACGCATCACTTCGCTAGGAAGACGCCGAAACCATTTCGTGATAAAAGAAGAAGTTGAACACGTGCTTACAACTTTTCCTCAAAATTTTTGGATAGTCTGAACTAAAATCGTTCCTCCTTTTACTACCAGGTCTTTAGAGCCAGTACTTCCCTGGGAGCAGCTTGAGTTCCCTAAGAAATAGACAAAATCCAAAAACAAGATCTGAAATAGCTCTCCTATATAGCAACGTTCCCAACCGTAGTTGTTTCGGCCTCTGTCCACATTCGGAAGGCTGCGTCTGTTTGAACCTTTGTTAATCCGGAGAAAGGCTGACCTCGTGACCCGCTCACAACTTTTTCAAGTATTATTACATCTCTTATGAAAGTAGGGCTCCAAGTCTGCGAACAGTACTCAAAATGATGACGAACACAGGATTGATAGAGACGAACGAGCATTTCCGATTAAACACTACAAACATTCCGAAAAATCGTAAACAGGGAACTGTCTGCATACTCGATATAAGTCGAAAACTTCAGGTTAGCGTTAATATGTCCCTCTAAATCTTCAGCGTTTTCGCACTTTTTCAACTTGACGCTGTCGATGAAGTAATCTCGGGCTCCCAATTTTCCCATGTGAAGCACAAAGCATTTATCCGAGTTCACCGCTAAGTGAAGTTTGGTAGCTAAACGTCATCAGCATAAGCCTGTACTTGAATACTATGAGTGTCTTGAGGATCCGTGGCAACTCAGGAACCTCATGCAGAAAACGAAGAGGCGATGGAGCTCCCCCCTGAGGTACTCCCCAAGCACATTGATGCCTCTTCGAACACTCATTATCTTCTCTCACTATCATGTGCCGATCACTTAGGTAAGATTTCATCCAATACAGTAAGTTACCCGTATTCCAATCCTTCAAGGATGAGCACAAGCACATGACGGTTAACTTTATCAAATGCTTTAGATAGGTCATCGTATTAACATCTACAGATTGACCGTGATTTAAGGCGAGATACCTATCAAACAGACTATCCGCCAAGTTTGTGGCCGTGTTAACACCGGGGATGAAATCGTGTTGCTCTGGTGGGATAAGATTACACTCAAAAGTCCGGTTCAACAATTTCCCTCTTATCATTCTCTCAATTATTGACTGACGTAGGTGTGATAATTATGGGACGAAATTCTGAAACTAAGCGTGCTCCAGTAACTTTAGGAATAGCGATGACCAACGCTTCTTTCCAAACTTCAGGTACCTTGCTACACATAAATGAAGCACTGAAAATGTTGGACAAGGGCGTGAAGAGAGACGAAGCGCATTTCTCCAATGCGACGGGTGGTATACTGTCATGGGGTTCTGTTATCGAGTGTTCGAGGAGCTTGCAGATATCAACAGGTTGAAAGCAAAAACTAGGACTAGGCCGAAGAGGACGCAGGTTGGAGGTTGGTTCACCAGCAGAAGTCCATTTGAAAAGGCATTCGCGAAACCTAAAGCAATAGCCTCCCTCACATCAGAATGACACGCAGTTCCGTAATGAGATATAATAGGAAGTAAACGAGAATTGCCTTTGAATTTGCTGTTCATATCAGCAAAAAAGTACTTCGCGGAAGGTCGTGATGTTAGGCGACATTCACGTGAGGCCCGAAATTTTTCAGATGACGGTTGACGTCAGAGCATACTTTCTTGTACTGTGCCTTAGTCCATGGATTCGGAAGCTGTCAAAAATCCGCTGTTCCTGCAAAAGCAGTTTCGATTGTGAGCAGGGAACTTTAAAGTGAAGGTATAGACTTCTTATGAACACGAAATGAATGCTTATCATACACAATCAAACAGAATCTGCGATCCACATCGGATACCGAAGTGCAACCATCAAATACCATCAGCCAGTCAAGTTCTCAGAAGCTGTGATTGAGAGAAGCATAGTTAGCTTTGATGAAACCCGGCTTCGGTAAAGCCGTAAGCCACGCTGTAGAAAAACCCCATAAAAAAAGCTCAGAATTCTGAAATTTGTGCAGGCAAGTTTGCAAGGTACAGCACTGGCTGTCAAATCCACATTTTGTGAGCTTTCCAGCGCATTCTACCTTACACGACCACAGGTTATCTTGAAATGGGAATCTAGCGGAAGACATGAAATAATGGAAACAGTTTGTAGAGAAATGGTCGTTTGTTCAAATATAGGGTGTCGTGTGTGCTTACCAATTCTATAATAGTAAACTCCACCATCCTTCTTCGGCATACGGATCTCCTTGAGAGTTATCTCGAGCATCACCTTCTAATGTGTGGCAAAAATTGGGCGCACGCTGACAGGACCTTCCAAAACCGCTCGTAGCGAACGCATTGCAGCAGCTCTAGCTATGATTTTCGCAATTGCCGCGCAAGAATGGACGATGTATGGCTGTCAACACGTGAGCGCTCTCGGACACCGTTCAACGGTCTGCAGTAAAACCGATGGAAAACAGAAATGTTAAAAATCAATAGTTTTCTTGGTCAAACTTGCCTCTCTCTCATTCGCAATAATGCTCCCATCTAGAAGTTGGATAGAAGGGCCTTTACATGAGCTGCAAACAAGAGACACTTTTCTTTACGCGCTCGGTTAGACTAAAATTCTTTGACAGCAAGCGATACCCCTTTATGGGCTCATGCTCTAGAAAAAAGTGCGCCGGGGAGCAGTTCCAGCATTACCCCAAAGTTGAAGATTGGCAACAATTGGGGAAGCACAGGATGCTCAGAATCTTGAGCAGGATTTGGTTGTAACTGCGGTCCACCAGGTTTCGGGTACCTATTACACCGAGTCTTTGCAAAACCATAATCTTCGAAAGTTTAAGAAGTATTCCGATGTATGCGTTGGATTGAAGAAATGTTCTGGGAAAAAGAAATGTCCTAGAAATGTTTCGTGAGGAGAACGAAAATTTACAGTACTTGCTATTATCAATGTCACCGTGAACTTACCGTTTCTTCAACTAACCATGACGATGGTTGCGCTTCCTCCTATGCCAGCACTAATTAACGAGCTTATCACAGGCAGTATAGATACCTCTCTATGGAGACGTTCTAATGGCCCCGCACTGATCTGCAAGTCCTGGAGACATGCGGAAACAATGAACTGCTCTTTGTTGGACAAACGCGAATGCTATCCTGCGGGAAGTTTGGTACATTGTGAATGCCCGTCATTCGTACTCGAGAAGGGAATTTGACAAATGAGAGCTTAAAGTCCCAGTGACTGGACCCTTTTGAAACCTTCGATGAAAAACTCTACTGTTTTGACAAAAATCCCCGCTGGTGCCATCGACAATTGTAGTCAATTTTCACCAAACCCTCGACACGGCAGTATTAGAAGTAAAAGATTATATAAATGAAAACACAATTCGTTCTAGGACCCACATATAATCAGCTGATCGCCAAGTGATGAGACGATGTTATCCCCATTCTTTTCTCCTCTGCTATTCTTTTTGCTGTTGCGATCCCTTGTTTAATTTCCTACTCCTAGAGGCTGAAAAAGGTGTCCTACTTTTGCTGTTACTAGGTTTTTTTTTGTTTACTTATGCTTATACGCAAGTTGAATTTTATATTTCGGGGGTTAGAAAACAAAAATAAATGTTAATCATTGAAAACTGCTGCTCACTGCTTTTAAAAATTTTTCTCATTGAGACCTATACACTTTTGCATGCTCTCGAACCAATTTTCAAAGCACTTTTGCCACTCTGATTGAGGTAACTCCAAAACATGCATTCTGAACGCATCAACGGCCTCTTCATATGTCGAAAAACATTGATCTCTCATTTTTTTACATACGGGATAAGAAGAAGCCACCCAGGGACTATATGGCTGATGGCTCATCAAATCGTTGTTTTGAATGCTAAAAAATGCAGTTGTTTGAGCCGATGTAAGGGAGCTCGCATTGTCGTGGTGTAAAGTGAACCGTCTTTAGCAGTTGGTTTTCCTGATTTTTTGGAAGGCAACTGGCAAACAAATGTTTGTATACCACTCAGAAATGACTGTTCTGCTTGTTCTAAACCTAAGGTTGCGACATGCCCAGTTTTTCCAAAAAAAAAACAGGCGACCACTTGCTTGGGAGTGCTTCATGACAGCTTTTGTTAGATTTGGCTCATCTCGAAATACCGGTCGACTGCTATTTACTTTCGGGCTCATACGCATAAACCCATAATCCATTACCTGTCGCAATGTCATGGACGTTTTCGAAGCTCCGCGATCGTACTTTCTGAGCATTTCTTTCGACCAATCGACACGAGCCCTTTTTTGAGGGATTGACAAATTTTGTGAGATCAATTTTTTTCACAGTCAAATATTCGAGCAATATTCAATGTATGGTGGTCCCTGTAATGCCTAAGGTTGTCCCAATCCCACGATAGGTCACATGACGATCTTGCAATATTAGTTTGCGCACAGCATCGGACAACAACTGATTTTGGAAACCTCCACGAAATTCGTCTTGGAGTGAACTGCGACCTCGGTTAAATTCATCATACCATCGATAAGCACTGCTCCTTCATGGAGCTTCATCGCCAAAAGGGGGAGGGGGATGTTAAAGGGGAAGGAGGTTTGGCCTAAGTGGAGTGTGGGGGCGCCAAGGGCCTGAGTAAATTTTTTAAGTTAGTGTAAACAACACAAGGAGCGCTCATATCTCAAAACGTTCTAAGTAAGTATTACCTCGAAAAAGACAAACTTTGCAATAGAGCCGTCAGTTGCCAGATTACAACACTAGGGTTGCTCAATCCCGAAATATAAAAGGCAACCCTCGTAAGTAAATGAATTTTTGCTTACCGTAGTCAGTTATTTGCACCAGAACCCACACGTACGCATTGACCAACATTGTATTTGCGATTAGCATCGGAGTCACGTGGTGGACAGTTCCATAGTGAAGTAAATCACATCGTGGTCACTCGGAGATGTTGCCTGGCTGACGTCGCTGTCGTTCCGAAGTTCTACACGAGGTCGGACAATCGTCTCCTCCGCACTAGATTCTGCTTCTCATTGCGTGGAGAGAGAGCTATGAAGTTTAGGAAACGAAGTCCCAAGATCTCCATCATCTGGGACCACTTCGCTTTCCTTGCGAATGAATGGGAAGATTCCGGTATGCTTAACATGATGAAGAATACAATCGGCTCGTTTAACATCTTCACGATAGTGCTAGGCAAGCAGGGGGTCTACAAGTAGCCGAGGGACGACTCTCTTCGAAGACTCTCGAGGTGATCCTCCAGCGTGCAACTTTTGCACTGCACCTCTTTTTCATTATTACACGTTTTAACTTTCATAATTTGTTCGTATCCTTTATCAAAGGGTGAATTCTTTGCTTACTCGGGGTTCCTGTGCTGTCTACCGTTCAGTATTCCCGCGTGGCAAGTAGCGACGGACGACCATATTTCTCGACACCAGCTTTAAGTTCTGTCTGAGACGATCTCTGCTGTACTGCACGCGCTAGGGTCCGTAGCGCGATCGAACTACCATAACCGACGATGGTTGGACTAAAGCGGCTTTGTTACACTCGAAACACCTGCGGACTGTTAAGTCAGTAGATAATTGATCCGGCTTCGAGTTCCCGTAACTAGATCTCACACGACCATTGAAGCTTTGGAGTCTATTTGAAAAATGTATTTGGAATGAGAGATGAGAACGTCCCGCTTCCATTGTTTTTCCAATCACCAGTACCATATTTCCTGAAAAGGCTGTCCGTGCCATCGAACATCCCGCTCGAAGCTTTATTGGAAACGCGTATAGATCGGTTTCCCTTTTAGAAGAGTTCCCACCTTTTGGTAAACATGATCAACTAATTCATTCTCCAATGACTGAGCAGGAGAATAATCCTGCATGCAGGTGAAACGCTCGTTTTCTGATTTCGGCATTATTGCCTTAAGTAGTGTCAAGTGCAAAGGAGATATTGCAGAAAATGATAATTTTCGTTTTTGCTATGGAGCCAATTTATCTCTCTTGTAAATATTGTTGGCACATGTTACTAGCAGAATTATCTCTCCATCTGACAACATCGCTGAACCCTCAACCTCGCCCCTCACTTCGAAGGCATCAACGACACCGGCTTTATTTTTGGCAAGTGCTGTTGTTTTGGTTGGACCAAAACACCGTGACGCTTTCTCGTAGTCCTGTAAGGGCTCTGAGGTAGGTCGTTTCCTCAATACACGTGCTTCTATTACCGCACCCGGCTATTTTGTGAATGAAGGATTTAGATCTATCCAAAAGTTGGTGAACCGCAGTTGTAGCGTCGAGATGCTTCATGATCAGAAAATCATCTGCGCTGGAGAATTAGTCACCTTCATGAGAACGATCCAGTTTCTGTTGAAGAGAAGAGCCTGCCCCCGAATAGAGCAGACATAGTCTCGGGAAGTACAACTTTTTATTTCACAAAAACCAAAATCTATGCCGATGCATTCGTGCTAGCGACTCTCGTCCAACCATTCTGATTAAAGGCACTCTTCACGAGAAAATGGTTACGGAGATCTGCACATGGTTTGAATTCGACGCCCCCTCTGATACCATTTGTGCAGGAATGAGGTCGGAAAACGGCACAATAAGGGCCGGAGAGTTATCCACGGTCGCCCTCCGCCCCTCGCTAGGCTGACTACGAAATTAATTGCCGTTCACCACTTTCGCATTGGAGTCGATAAGCTGGTTGGCAAATTGCCAGAGACGCAATGTGTTGTCTGCTATTGCAGACAACACATTGCGTCGCCTTCGTGCACTCGCCCGAACACTCCCTGACCGCCGTTATTTCAATGTGAAACTCGTCCTACCCCCTTTTCCGCTCTTTTTTTGACCCTTTGTAATTCTTTTTGTTCATCGTTTTTTGCGCTTTTTTCGTTGTTATCGCTTTATTCTAGAGTAGTTCTATCAATTTCCGTCAGAAAAGGGTGCACTAAATTTATTGCTGATGGTGCCTTCAACACAATTGAGGGAACCTAGACTGACCAGAAAGTAAGAGAAGTAAAGAAAGAGGTAAACGTTTCTCCAATCTATCAGCATCGACTTGATTAAGGAGAATTGTTTCAATTTCCGATAATAAGGTGGTGTGATCTCGAGAAACAGGAAATACAGACCAAAAAGTTTCCAACTTCTCTCTTGCTTCAACCTCGGCATAGTTGTTTATTATTTAAATACTCTTGTGCCGTGCGAGGTTGTTAGGTGGAACAATTTATTAATTCAATGGCCTAACGTTTCGACGCTATCGTCTTCTTCAGAGGCCTAAAGCAATTCGAGATGATTTGCACGGTATCCAAAAAGCGTATCTCCCCTTTGGCGAATGAGACAACAAATTCAAACCCACAATTCGAAACTTGACTCACCAGGGTTCCACCGCGCAAACGGATGTAAATCCACAGCTCTAAAACCCACTCCACCACGGTCCATCTTCACAAAAGCCACGAAGCTCGGAGTGCTGGTGATTTGACAAGAGTTGCGGTTCTTGGAGATACTCATCTCTCCTCTAATGCTTTGGACGTGTTGGGTTTAGGTCCGTCTTTCGCATATGCGCAGAACGTAAACGCACATACGTTCCGTAAAGTTGTTGGAGGTCTACAGAGNAGTCATCAGCAACAGGTTGAGAACCGCAACAAGTGTCTGCACGGGTGAGGCTGAGCGTCTCGAATCACGACGATTAGCTTGTGAGATAGCTGCTGTGAACGGTTATATGGCCTCACGAGGTTCTAGAAAATATCGCACTAACACGCGGTGTGCTACGCCCCAAAATAAGTTGCCACTATGTCTTCCCTTCATCTCCGATAAAGTTAGCAATGCTATACAGCGGAGCATTCTCAGAGCTGGGTTGCAAGATGTTGTACAATTAGTAAATATTCCTAATAACAACATCAAGCAGCTATTAGTCCGGATCAGACTCTACGACAAGCAATGCATAACGAAAGACTGCAGCATATGTCCTTACGGAAAAACGGGTGATTGCGCACTGGGAGGCGTGATCTACCAGATGGAATGCGGATCAACATACATCGGAGAAACGAGAAGGCAACTAGCTAAACGAATAAAAGAACATATAGCTTATATGAGGCGTGGCAGCCTGATAATAGCGCTTGGAAGGCATAAAGTTGAGGAGCATAACGGCGACAACTTTGAAGTAAAGTGCACTTTATTAGCGCAGGAGACGGAGATTTCAGCGAGAAAAGCATTAGAGGCGTTCTGGATCTTTCAAAGAAATCCTAGAATGAATAGTAGAGATGAGTGCCCATCAATAACCAACGATCTTTTGCCGTATATACCGCACTGCGGCTTATTACTCAGTAGCATTACGACGTGATCTTCCTTATCAAAAGTATAAGAGAGACAACACAAGAAGTCTCATTCGCTACTGACAGTCGCCTGTGGCGACAGCGGATTTACATCCGCTTGAGCGGTGGAACCCTGGTGAGTTAAGATTCGAACCGTGAGTTTGAATTTGTTGTCTCATTCGCCAAAGGGGAGATACGCTTTTTGGATACCGTGCAAATCATCTCGAATTGCTTTAGGCCTCTGAAGAAGACGATAGCGTCGAAACGTTAGGCCATTGAATTAACAAATCGTTCCACCTAACAACCTCGCACGGCACAAGAGTATTTAAATAATAAACAGACCAAAAAATTCAATAACGGAAGTGCAAGAATTCTAAAAAAATCATTCCTAAGGCCTTAATGACGGTGGCAATAGCGGAATAGGCCTAGCCCGAAGAAGTTCAAAACATCAAGATCTAATGGCAATGATGAAGCACAAAAAAGTTGTGTCGAAGCTACCGCGGATCTGAATAATATCGAGATATTGCCTTTCTCGATTACACCCGAAGTGCCAAGGCGAAACAAAACATCAAAGGTATGTATTCAGTAGTAAATAAATACGATTGAACTACATACTAATCTTGGGAAAAATTCTCATAATCAACTTGTGGATAGGACAAAAATGGTGCACAAACCGCGTTTCAAAAATAGCAATGTAATGCAAAAAGCTGCGATGGTTAATCAGATCCGAAGAATTAGAGAAACGCTTGAGATCAAATGGCCCCTACGATTGTCATCGGTGTCAATAATTCTGCAATATGTCCAATCCTCGTGGCAGTCATCAAGGATGATTTGACTCAATACGGAGACCACGAAATTATAGCAACTAAATAACAAATGGAAGTGCTCGATTGCTTTTATCTCATCAAAACCCTTTGTCAAAGCGGACTGGTCGAGGTCGATTGTGATTGGGAGTTTCCTATCAGGGCGAAAACCGTCTCTGTAGCTTCAAGATCAACGTCGGTGTTTCGGAGTGGTCAAATATCGACGAGAAAAACGCCGTTGCAGAGAACATTCCCCACAGTGAACACACACTAGAATCCAGTGGGAATACCTATGCTCCAGTTGTGATCAATAGCTTTAGAGGGTTTAGGTTCTTGATCTGACTGAAATATGACTTACCTTGATCCCAGCTCTAGGATCGGCAACTAACTGTATAACAAGTCCAACAGACGTTGTTAGCAGACAGCAGAGAGTTGATAAGAGATAAGCAACTGTCATTATGAAAACAGAAGGGCCCACTGACCAACAGCCAACTTGTGCATAGCGAGCAAGTGCGTTATCGCTCTTCATTGTTGGTCACCTGAAAAAATGAACAACTGGTCCTAGTGCCGGAGGTGCCCCTACAAATAACAAGCCCAAATATTTGACATTAGCGAAAACTTGTCTTGTCCAACGAAAAAAGACAGCTTTCAGCTAACGAATTGGTTTACAAAGGAAAATCATTTGTCGTTTTTATAAAACATTTCTTTCTGTCGCCTTACTGAATATGTGTGTATTACTTTGCGGCACTCATAAGGTAGTCATATGAATCATGTAAATGATTCACTCGAACAAAAGACACCCTTAGACCTGTTGTACAGTCTTTAACACAATCAAGTTCCCCTTTACCAGAGCGCTTACGGGAACAACTACGTCGATATCTTTCCTTAACATGTCGCTTCTTGTACACCTGCGCCGCAAAGGGGTGCATTTGTCTGTGGAAACTAGCAGAGGCCTGTACATAAACGAAATTTTGCGTGTGCAGATGGAGAGAAGCATTCTCACACGAGTAATCAGAGGCCCTTGATCAGAAGTATATGAGAGGCATGTAATCAGCGAGGATTTTCAGAATGCGAACGTAGGGAAGCTTGCAAACTCTGGGTGGCAGTCAGAGTTAATGTGGTTTTGAAACACCAATTGGCTAAGCAAAGCAATCACCATAGAGAGTGCCACTGTCGATGTCCTCACCCATAGTCTTTTCAAAAGTGTTCGTATGAAAAGCTCGCATAGATTGGGGTGCAAAGGGTGGATTTGTTTCTTAAACTTAGGTTTCACTAGTTTCAGCTCGAACTTCTTGGTTACTCAGTTTCAAGGAGCGAGTTGTCTTTTACAAGAGTATTTAAAGTTGCACAATTCGTACAAAAATCTTCAATAAAGAACGTTGAGACGCTTAGGCTTCAAAAGGCTTTGCCATGATGCAGCTTGAAGGGCTTCAGATTTTCAGGTGTTCAGGTGTGAGCATATGCCCTTTTTAAATTTGCTTGCTTACTTGTTGAAAATGGCCACTGGTTGCATGTATTTCCTGTATCATCTGTTTCTTGGCATAAATTTGCTCGAGCACGGTCAGCAACGTCTCCAATCGCCTTTTTTGCGAGCATAAGTAGTCCGGTGGATCCACTTCATGAGAGTTACACAAGTCACAAAATTTCTCCTGTACAAAGCTTCCATTGAGAAGCCTGACGACTGCGCTAACTGCCATCATGATGTTCGCTTGAGGTCTCGAGAAATTCAATCAGTAACCTCTATGTTCATCGTTCACCACAAAATTGCAAGACGTGTGTGGCCCACCTAACCATCGATCCCTCGGCATGAACAACAATGTCTCTTTTCTCTGTTCGTTGGCACAGCTCGGAACTTCGGATTTGCACATCCACTGATGTCAAAGTCTCTTAGGTGCATGTCAGCACACGAAGGACTGTAACGTCGAAAAAAGGGGCACTGAGCCCGAGGTTTTTTGCTCTTCTCACTAATTGCTCGACGTTCTAAAATGCTCTTCAGGTCGACCATTTAGCTCTGCTCGGCTTCAAACTAGATCTCTCATCATTTTGACTTCCTAAACGAACTACACGTTGCTCGAGTAACCACGGATATTTGCTCCATTCAGCACCGAAGGAACTTCGAAAACGAATCCGTATGAACATCGTCTTCGTCACATTCAGTTGCAAGTCGACCTTTCATTATCTAACTCTGTCAGCACTCGCTCCGACTACTCCATGTTCTGTGCTATGAGAACGTTGTTGCCCGCAATGTGATCCACGTGGTGGCTGTTGAAATCCATTTGTGTACTGAGTAGGATTACTTGATTTGACGGGGTCTGAATAAACGCTTTCCTTCCGACGGCTTCAAGGACCTTCCTCAGGTCGATGGACGTAGGATGTAACGGCATCCTGTATTCTCGCGACACTTCAGTGTGTCTCTTGACACTATGAATATGAGATGGACCGTCTCCAGACCTTGTTCACCAACATGGCTGTCCTTCATCCGATACTGCGTCACTCCCGATCGTGCTAGTTTTCAACAATTGGTATCCCATATCTATGATATTGACAATAACTTTCGAGAGCCCTCTTGAAACTTGGTTGGCTCGTACGAAGGTTCTAACTAGGATTATATGCAACAGGGAGATTGGGCCATAGCTGTCAATATCGTTCAGATCTCCCATCTTATACAGCAGTAAGTCTTGCTATTTTTTCAAATCATATCTACTTGCTACTACGGATCTCCTTCACTGAGCTCATCCTCACTGAAGGATTCCCAGCCGGTTAGTGACGAGGCTACGTAGGGCGTCTCCAGGTGGCAGGTAGGGGAATTAATCGCCGACCAAAAGTCACCGGTACTTGATCAGAGACGCAGGCGGATTTAGGGGATAGACTCTTTAATTCTGCTGTGCTGGTCTATATACCTTCTGTTTTTCGCAGGTGTAACCATACGTGTGTGGAGTGTCTGTGGGTGCAGTTGGTATCCTACCCATCGATTTAGCCTAAAGCTTGCATTCGAGTGGCTGGGAAGTTTTTAGAAGGCGATTTGAGGCCGCCTCCAAAAGCAAAAATCCTCGTCCACTCCAACTTACGAATAGCCTGGCAAGATCCAGGAGTCAACCTAGCCCCCACGTCAGAGCCTGGCAAGCTTCACGTTGGGTATCTACATGCCGAAAACAGTAATAGAAATGGGCCTCATTCCTGTGAACCTGAGGGAGCCCCTAATAGGAAGCGTTGGGTAGGACCGCTCGGGGGAGGCTGCTAAAATCTCAGGGCAAAAACAGCCTGCTTAAAAGGAGAAGGACCAAGATGGCGATCTGTACTTTCAACGCACGGACGCTTGCATCGGAAGCGTGTATAAAAGACCCGATGATGCAAGCTAGGAAGATCAAGTACGACGTCAACGAACTAACCGAGACGAGAAGGCGTCGAACGCTGCACGCTGTTTGAGATTTGAGAAGAATTGTTTCTTGGAACATGCGACAGCAGAGGTGTCGGCGGCGTAGGTGTCCTCGTCAATACGCACTTGGCCATGAGCATCGATTCGCACGAAAGGCTATCAACCCGAATCAGACGTTTGCGATTAAGAAGATGTGGCTCAACACCAGCTCTAGAAATTTTCGTTGACTACGCGTCAACCTCAAGCTACGGAGAAGAGGAGTTGGAGGCGTTTCATACGGACTAAACTTTGTATTCTTCTTTTCTAAAATTGACGATAATGCTCTAATGGTAAAGATTCTAGCGCAAACCATCATGAAACAGGGAAAACGGCTACGAGAGGCGATCTAACTCTTCTCAACGGCTTCAGCAGTCGCAGTATGAAATATTCATTAACTCTGGGATCTCGACCCTTCTTCCACGCTGAACACCCTTCAGCCAAAAACAAGTGGGGAAGCTCGTGCCGCGCGCGCGTGTAGTGCGCGGCACTTGTTTTCTCTTTTCAACTTTTTTTTCAACAAGAAGCTTATAAGGCTTCCGGTTTCTATCTGTATACCTTTGTATTTACTCGGTGTAGACTCTATTCACCGGAGTAGAACATACGGACAAATCAGCAATCATTTTACTCGTGCTTCTGCAGGTTCCGCGGCGTACTCCTTCCCAAGCAATTGTATTCGAAAGAAGAGTCGTATGTGAGACAACACGACCGTATTGAGTTTTGACGTTGACCTGTCTACGCATCGTGATTCAAGAGACTGTCATGTGGGATATAATGAAATGAGGAGCAATCCCGAAAAAGGAGTCACCAAATGCGCGCAAAGACGGAACGGTAGGTGGATATCTGCGAGGCCCACCGTTTTTTGAAGTCTGGCGAATAGAGAGCACCAGAGTTGATATGTGGGCTAAGGTATATCATAAACATAACGGAAGGTGCAGGTTTGAGAAAACCCTCCAAACGAGGGAATTGCAGAGGTTTGAAAAGTTGTTCCCATATTTGTTGTGCACCCTGTAGGTCGGCAAGTCAACATGATGAACGACCTAGCTCCGGAGCTGTGCAGAAGGAAACGCGCTGCATGGGGAGCATTCAAGAAGATTGAGGGAGTAGTGAAGTAGACAAAGAAAATCCGGCTCCCTGCTAACCTTTTCGACACCGCAGTCCTTCCTGCTTCGACGTACGCCTCCGAGACTTGGACTCTACAAAAAGAGGATGAGCATGCTGTCAGCGTTACTCAACGCGCTTCTAAAAGGACGATGCTAAGAATTTCCTCTTGCACGCAAGTGCAGAAGGGAATCCGAGTCAACGAACGAAGATCAGGGATGCCGTTGATTACGCCAAGAAATCGAAGATCAGGTTGGCCAGACACGTCATGCGGTATAGTGATGACCGTTGGGCCAGGGCGGTTACTGATTGGATCTCTCGGGGCGTCAAACGAACGAGGACGATTCATTGTACCACTCTGGCTCGTGACAGGGACGAATGGAGACGTTACTGGCGCCAGGTCGAGGAAGTGGACGATCAACGGGACGACAGGCGCCAAGTGTCAAGTGATCTACTCTGCATTCCAACAGGTGCCGCGTAAAAGCTACTATTATGACGATAAGTTCCGGAGAGCTTTTTGGATGTTCTGGTTCAACTCTATCGGGGCTGAGAGCCGTACAACTCTTCATCGACACGACTTCATTCCACTCTGAGAAGAGAATTTAAAAAATTATATATCCTGACTATTCGTATGTAGGCAGGACATTATTTCTGGCTGTCAAAGAGAGGTGAGTAGAGTCGTATACGACACTCTTCAATGCCCGTCGGAATGCATTAGCTGTCCCTTCGGGACGGCAAAAGGGAGCCATCAACCTAGGTCATGTGATCGTGAAGCTCCAGCAGGCTTTGTGAACGCTCTTAGTTTCGGTGGTTCGTCTAGGCCTGTTGCCCTTCTCTTTTTCAGATTTTCCTTTATATTGATAACGATTCCATGCTCTCTTCCAATATAATGCCACACATTTATATTAAAAACTAAGAACGAGGTTTCCAATTGAATCTGGAGGTTACAAGGTTATACTGCTGTTGCTGTTACATCTGCAAAGAAACATATTAGGTACATGATGGCTGAAACTTAGATTTTCGTGAGAAAGGAGTCAAAAAATTCAAAAAAAAAAAACGAAAATTTATTGTGTGTTTGGTTCTCCCATGAGCACAGCTCTCCACCGGTCTTCCATATGGAATACAAGGCTGAAAAGAACTCGCGAACCTTTGGAAGCTTGGAACATTAATTCGCTGTCTCTAGCTAGATTTATACAATTCTGTTATCAAGGGGATAAGAATAATAATCTTTCCATGCTTCCCTCGATTTAGTGCTGTTCACCTTTTCAGCAATAAAAACGAAGCTTATCATTGAAATGGAGGATTTTCGATGGTATTTTATATGCAGATAACACTGCAGGTGCCTGGAGACTCAGTCCTCAATTTCTTGGAGATGAATGAAAAAAATTGAAGAAAATCAAAATTTGTCTACATATCTGAGTTCTTCGTGAGAGGAGCTCTCTTTAGTCTTATTTTTAACTTATTGTTAGTTGGAACAGCACAAATTGTGGTAAAGCTGTGGTCTGCTACGGATTAGGCCGTCGAAACAGTAGGTTGACAGGGAATGAAACCTTCGGCTTAGCCGAAGGCATCAGTGTCAAAATATATCGGGTCCCTAAAATTCGTTGAAAACAAACTTTGGGGATAGTCCGACCTTGTTAATAGGGTCACGGAACCGGTTCCTTTTGAGAGGACTCGTATTAGCGCATTAAATGCGGTAAGTGACGTTTCTCGTAGAAGAAGTACATACTCTTGTTCAGTAGGTCAAATGACTTTTGATTTTTTTTGTGATTTTTTCATTTGGTTTAATTTGATGATTTTCCTTCACGTCACTCCATGTTTTGAGGCATCGCCCCTATGGCCGTAGACTCCCTCGAGCCTTACGAAAATCACGTCAATGCTTCTCGAGCGAGCTAGTACCATCTCCACGTCATCAGACGAATCATGGGAAAAATTCAGAAATTCCGAGCTTTGAAAAGAGGCGTATGGCGTAGCGGAGAACGAAGTGTGAATTCTTCAAGGTGTTCCAATAACTTAGGGTCATCTGTTCGGCACGCAGAAAACTTATGTAGTGAGACCACAATGCAACTCGAAAATATGCAGTAGGCGTCACAGCGAGAATAATATGAACAGGCACAGTATCCTTCAGGGGCGGGGCCAATGCAGACAACACATACGCACCGGTGGTCGCGGCCTCACACGATTCCGACATAAACTTTTGCAGCCCACGAAATTCTCCGAACGATGGCACAGCTACCATCAGGCCTTCTCGATCATGATTCTAAAACGCTGCTAAAGAGAATTGATCTGCGACTCAACGATATCGACTTGAAACTGAATGTTGTTATCGAGCTGTTAACGACAAGGCAGCACGATCACGGGTTCGGTTTGAATGTACCTCCAATTTTTCTATGTATATGTATTTTTGCGAACGCAGGGGGAATTTTGAACAGCCGTTCAGTTTAAGGTATTGACCAGGTTATTGATGTGCCAGTATCGAACGAAAACTTTTTTCTTTTCTAAACATTTCTTAGGTACATTGAAGAACGTAGGACATCGTCTTAAATAGTTTCATGCCATTGTTGAGCGATAATGGAGAGATTCTATTTTCAGTCTTCCCAGTATATTCGCCTCTCCTTCACGAACGGTGATAACTAGGGCCTTCTCGAAGAGTTGTGCTCCAACGATTGGAAATTCCTCATCTGATAGAGTGCTATCGCCCAAGGTCGCTTAATATAATAAAAGAGGATATGATTACAGATAAAGCAAAATTAGTTTTAAGACGGATTTCAAAGATGAGTCGGATGGAGATCTTTACATGGACGGCGATAATGAGAACGATGTGGAGGAGGATATATCTGAACAAGACCAGCGAAAGGAGATTGCTCCCAAGGAGGTTTGGAATTATGAAAAGTCCTATTCCGACTTTCTACTCCTTGGCCAATTATAAGAAAGCGAGCATTAAACAGTAAACAGTTGACGTCAACGACGAAGTTTCAGAGCAACGACAAATTTCCTGTAATCGGTGGCCCTTTTCCAGACGGAGCAGTGAGACGAGCAGCTGAAAAGGCTGCTAGGAGTTTTCAAAGTACTCAACCGAAGGTGAACCTGATTTATTAGCGATCAAATATTAGTAAATGGATTTATGACTGCGTTTTCCGAGTTGTGACTTCATAATTTCTGCCATTAGTATTCCTCGATTACCACCATAAATTTCTCGGGTACTCCCAAGAAATGGCCGTATATGGAGAACACTCAACGTCATTGTTAACTGCACTCTTGACGAAACATTTCCGTCAATATTTAAGGTCTACTCTGTTACGGTAAGGGATGCATCATAATTCCACGGTGAGGTTCAGAGTGCTGCTTCAATTTCGCTCTTTTGGAAATTTTCGTAAGCCGTGTTCGCATGGTTATACTTTGAAATTTTTAGAGCGTATGCTGTGTTGCACAGGTTCACCGAGTTCTATTTCTACTCCCAAAACTTCACACCTTTCTACTTCAAACTTTTTCTGTGCTCATAATTGAGAATATGCATGCAGAAAAATGTGCAAACGCTTAGGTTTCCTTGTTTCTTTGAACAACTGTTCTCCCTTTTCAACTAATGGATTGCATGAGTACGCAACAAAATTATTTTGTGATAAGCTGCCGTTAACGTTGGGTAATTAAAAGAATGATAAACTATTGTAGTGGCTGGTCACGTAATCACCGTTAATATATAGAACAGGCAAATTCTAACAACTCTAGTAATACTGCACGAACAATCCAAAAAATTAAGAAGTTCAACGTGTGAAATGTGAATTGGAGACATTGAACAAGAGATTATCAAATGATGATGATGATAATTGCACTCATCTTTTGCTCACACAACTGCATTGCTCTTTATGCAGCAAACGGTTCCCATTTCTTTTGTTGCTTTTCCACGCTCGTTCGTACCAACAAAGCGCAGGCAATGGCACAGTGAACTGAAAACGAGAAGAAAATTAAAGGATTTCTCCAAAGGTTCTGCATCTTTGAGTTGCTTCCCTACTTTGTGCTTTTCTGTTGAAGATCTAACCTCTCTCCCCTCTGCTTTGCCTGACCTTTGCTCACTTGATCGTTTTAGAAATGCCAGCGAAATCCACAATACATTATCGTCTCTCGTCATTGGTCGATATGGTCCTTCGTCATCATGATCGTGCTTGACATGATTTCCATAGTACTAATATGTAAGACCTCATATCGAGTATTGCTTTCCTGTTACGTCATTTTCAACAGGTTGTCGAATTGTATGAACTCCCCGGCTCAGATTAGTGACTTGCTCTAGTACGCATTTTAATAACAACATTGATAAGGAGCAGTACGGTTCGCAATTGCCTTACTCCACTTTTCTAGCGCCAAATTTTCTGTGTAATCGGAATGAATAGTTAAACGCTCTCCGCTGTTTTGCGACTTCGCCCCATGCGCATTAACTAGTTTTACCGTAAATTTTTGTTATGCATCAATTTCGACATTTTAAAACCGGGTGCAGGTAGGAGCAGTAAATGCCTCACACAGAACAACAACACTGAAACGTATGAAAACTGTTGACCTGCCCGAGGTAATGAACTATGTATATTTTCACTATGTGATATGAGGCGGATGTGTTTGAAGTTGAACAGGTAACAGTGTGTAGTAAGTGGTTTCATTTCAGGTATTCGCCTGGCAAATTCTCCGCGAGTCAGTGACCGATGAAGAACTGCGCAACGTTCAAATCAGCCTCCGCACTTTTCACGGGGAAGTAGCGTCTCATTTGTTGAACAGGCAGTTACCAAAGGTTTGGTGGATTGGCTCATGCAGAAATATATCTTCAATATTTCAACTCCCTCAACAACACCATATAAGCCCCCAGGTCTGTCACACGACACCAAAATAAATAAGGGTAACGACTTCCTGCCGTCATGTACCCACCGTTGCGCTGATTAGGAAGGTCATTTGATCCTAAATGAATTGTAATGGAATCAACCATCGGAAAAGTGCAGACCTAGAAGTTACTGAAACGATTACCGCAAAACGCTCATAGGGCTGATGACCGCAACGTTTCCAGTTGTACAGAAAATACATGCATTATATTCACAATGGAGCGTATTTATAAATGCGAGCCTATTGCTCGTGTTATCACGTTTAGATTCGCTTAGTAGTGGAAGCTACGATGAGGTACTTCAAGTGGGACACTCTTCCTGAGGAGAGCCAGTTGAGCAAAACAAAACTTATACTCAGTCATCTCAAGAACAACGCCAAGGTACGTAACTGGACTCTCCGTGAAGGAAGGCCAAACAGGTGACTGACCATTTCCGTCAAGAATTTACATCATAGATGCGAGTCAGCCTGCTGTACTGCATATAGCATAGAGTTAACACTTTTGCGACTAGTTATGATCACTACATATGCTTCCTGATTCGTGAATTATAATTCCCTTTCTGAGAAGGTAACTGTTCCTTGATTCACGTTTGAAATAATTTACATTTCGCCACAAATGTGAGCCACCACGCGGACTAAATCTGATTTAAGAACATAAGTTAAATCTCAACCAAGTTGCTGCCGTATTAGATTAGTCAATGAGAACAGGATTTTTTCACCAATTCCTCAATTCCAGAATGCCAAGCAATACAGCGAATATGGACGTGATGTGGAAAAGATATGCAGCTCTTCTGAGTCCAGGAGGCCTTGCAGCCGCCAGTATGCTACCTGCTCTGCCTACTTTGGGAAGGCAACACTTCTAATTAGTTTCGGCAGCCATTTGAAACGAGAAGTTCCGAGGCTTTCTGTATCTATTGTTCATCTACAATCAATTTCCAACCGTAACTTTTGATTGGCACGTTCTTTTTAATCAGTGCACCATCTTTGGGGAGCATATAATCTCTCTTCACGAACTCTTCAATCTTTACTGGAACTGAAACTTCATTTCACACTTCTTTCATATTTACTCAAGAGCAACATCTAGATCATCCATACGATTTGGAATGCGCTTTTGTTCCAGGACGACTGCTTAATTTTCCGGCAAAGCTTGCGAAGGCACAACGAAAGACAGAGACATCCAGTCGACACTGATTCCGAGCATCTCGAGCGCTCGCAAAGCAAAAGTTCCATCAATGTTGACTTACATTATGTAGCTACGGGAACTATTTTTGAATTCACAATACCAGTGAGGTTTTAGCAACCTCCAGTGCCATCCAGAGTGTAATTCAAAAGGATGACTGTTTGCAAACCTCATGACACAGTTGCCTCACTAAACACTATCATGCCCACTAGCTGCATATAAGATGTGGCTCCGTGACTCCAAGCATAATGTAAGATCAATACTCTTACAACTACATTGTATGACAGTACACAAGATTGCCCATAATCCATCGCACCATCATGATCAATTCTACTATATACCCATTCAAGTCTCTCTAGTTATTCCAGTGATCTAGTGCTGTATTCAATATGGAATTGTTTTGAATGATGAGATGATTCTGATGTGATTTCTACCTCTGTAAGCTGTGAATCTATAGTTAGCTTCCAATTAATCAAATCAATCGTAAAACCTATATGAAACTTGTCTTCGATTTTTGAGTATTTATATGTGCCTGATTGCCTAAATGAGGCCGGAAGGTACCTTACACTTACAGATCTCTCCAACAATCACCTGTTTAGGTGTGGAAAATCGTTTGTCGAGCAGACCTTAGCGCGGTAACGGCTTATCTGGCATGCCAACAGAAGAACTAAACGCTTTCCGTGACATAATAATCGTCGGTTCTCATAGCATGCACCGTAGCTTTGAACTTAAACATTTGAGCAGACTAACGGAGAGATAACTCACGCTACTCATAGCACAGAGTGTCCTCTCGGTGTGGCTTCTGAAAGACGTAGTTTACTAAATCATTTCATCACCATTTTGTTTGCCCAGAGCGTGTCAAATCGATGTGCTATTAGTTCAAAATTCGTCACATGGTGGATGCTAAGACGAAGCCTGTCGAGTCGACCACTCTCTCGAAGTGAGTCAACTGGGTGAAGCTAATGTGACAGAAATACCCAAATTCTACGAGACGTTTTGAACACTCGCAGCACACGTTGACCAGTGGCAGAGATGGAGAATAGTAGAAGAAGGATTATGAAGGAGAAGGAGGAAGGAAGGCAAAAAGGCATTGTCACATATCTCATTCACGCACTCGGTGATTAAGTTGGGAATAACGGGCTGTTTCTGACTTACAGGGCTGTTTCTGACTCCATATGAAAAGTAGATTTGCATCTTTACATTTTCCTGCGAAAAGACGACTTTGTGCCGTGTTATGTTGAAGCTGCATATTAGCAGGAGAATGATGTGTGGTAGCGAGTGGCGCACAATCACTCACGAATAGTCCGAGGATCGGATTTCTTATTGACACTTGACCGGGCTAGGAGAATCTCCCTTCTCTCAAAGGTCAGTTAATCGGGACTAGATGCATCCGACAACATATAAACCCTGACTTTAACATTGGCTAGCCACTTCCTGTATGCCATGTACGCATTCAAAATGCTGCTACGATTCGAATGGAAATCGAATGAGCGAGAAGAGGTTGGATAATGCCGAAAAACTTCATTCTCTGAACTTTTCCCAATATGACAAGCTACGTAATAAGATACACTGCGTTTTTTTTTGAATTCGCGATAACAATGCATGCTGGCAATGATTACGAACCCAGCGTAGGCCAAAAGTGTAAAAATTCAAAAATCAGTGCAAAATATTCAAAAGGCTCGCGATGCCACTTGGTTTATTGTGAACACCTCTAGACAGTTCAAATTTTGAAAAGAGCATAAAATTCAGAAAAGGTTAGGATTATACAGCAGTGTATCATTTTATTAGTCAGGCTGACAAGCGCGGAAGATAAGTTTCGTTAGAGTTCAAGATTGCCTTTGAATTGCAGAATACTTTCGCGGATCTGGCCCGCTTAATAGTCAGTCTGTATAAAATAGGGCTGAGCAGAAGAGGGTTTGAAGAAAAAGTCATTGTCCTTTTCAAAGATCCTTAAAGAACTACAACGTACCTCGCTAATTTTGGAATTCTTTCTGTACTTCTGTTCTTGCATTCGAAATAGAGCTACTTCATCCATAATAAGGTACATTATACAAAAGATAAGGGCTCTACGATAAACAGTGTTTGACAAACGACTGTACCATGTATAGTTTACTTTGACTTTGCGAAAGCCTCCGATAGAGTACACAAAAGACTGCTTCATAAGTTGAAGATGTTGTGTTTCCATCCCACCCTCCTAAGTTGGATTTCTGTTTTCCTCCACGGCAGAACCTTCCAAGTGCGAGTAGGATAGAGTATCTCCGCAAGTAGGAGGGTGCTTAGTGGAGTGCCGCAGGGGGGAGTTCTGTCACCGGTATTGTTTAATATATATACAGCTGAGATTCCTTGTTTGTTTGATGGGTTAGATGTTACAACAAAAATGCATGCTGACGATGTAAAAATTTACAAGGTCATATCTGAAGCGAAGGATCAAGAGCGGCTACAGAGGGCGATAGCCATCTTAAGTGATTCGGCCAAATGGTGGCAGCTCCCCTTGGCCCCACATAGGACTAAGTGTATGACGATTGGCAGAAGTCCGAGATTCCCTTTAGTCCGTATACAGTTGAAGGAGTTACAATCACCAATGTCACTTCTGTGAGAGACCGAGGTTTTCATTATACTGACCCACTTGACTTTTCTGAACACATCAGAACCCGGTGTACCCTGGCCTCAGTGCGTACACTGCACATCTTCAAGGGGTTGTCTTCCACCAATAAGTACATACTTCTCAAAGCTTATAAAACATACGTTCGGCCCTTGGTTGAGAGTGGTGCTGCTGTGTTCAACCCATCTAGGAGAAGGGATGTTGAAGCACTTGAGAAGGTGCAAAACAATTTTACGCGTAAAATCCTTTGCCGATGTAGGAGTTTTTTCTACTCTAGAATTCCTAAAGCTTCTATTCGCAACAAATACTTTTAAATCTCTACTTTGGAATCACGGCGCAAAGTATTCGACGTATGTATGGTTTACAAGCTATTGTACCATAGTAATAAATTTGGTTCTTTTGATTTTTATAATATGGTTCACTCCAGAACCAGAGGAGGTCAGACCAAAATAAATCTCCCTAGGCCCAGAACCAGTATAAGAGCCAGGAGTTTCACATTCAGAGCGGCTAGCCTTTACAAAAAGGTAACAAATAACATGATCGCTCCGGATTCCTTAACTAAGTTCAAACGCTCTGTGAAAGTAATTTTATCCAAGTATGAGCTTTCATAGTTCCTTGCGGTTGACCAATTCTTCTTCTTCACCTTTGTTTTATATCTAACTTAGGAGTCATTTGCCTTATTTTATGTGGTTTCTTTATACGTGTACGTTTTATCTACGTGTGTTTCTTGTATTTGCTCCATTATTTAACTTAGTTCCAGAAGGTTGATATCAACTTATACTACGTTTGCCTTAGCAGCGTAATAAACATAACATAGCATAACATATGTCTCTACGGGAAAACAGGGGGGGGGGGCGTGCGAGTCACACGCTACCCCATCAGAGCTCTTCGTGCGCGCAGCACGCGCACGGCAGATTACGTACGTGTTTTGATGCGATCGCTTCAGTACCTGCCAGTTAAGGTGGACCAAACATGATTTGCACTGATTCATGCCTTTAACACGAAGTAGTGCGAGTCTCTTCACTATGGCAGTGAAGCTCCTTCGAGGTTGAGAAGTTACTTCCTAGGTCACCAATTTACCTGTCAAACCTTCAAAGTAAAAGTAACTTCGAAATGCTTCGGTCCTCTTGAACGCAGCCTCCTGTAAACATGCATAGTTGATCATTTTTTTGTCTTTTTAAGTTCCTATTTTTCCCATAATGAATGTAAACGTGGTGTTATAGCACATTTCGTCTATGACACCGCTCCGCCGTAGGCCCCGCCCTTCACGCGAGATGACCTCATAATATTAACGCGTGAATCGCACTAGACCAGGCAAGCAGGTGATTGCCCACTTATAAGCGTGATCTATCAGCTAGAACGTCGGGCATGTGGATCAATCTATATCGGCAAGACAGGACGACAACTTGCGATACGGATAAAAGAACATCTCGCTAGTGTGAAGCGCGAAAAACTTTTAACAGCTCTAGGTCGGATTAAAGTTAAAGAACACAATGCGACAATTTTGAAGTAAAGTGCACGACATTATCGGAGAAGACAGAAGCCTCAGTTGGAGTGGCGTTAGAGGCGTTTGCATTCTGCAAAGGGCTCCCAAGATGAACAATAAAGATGAGTGTTCGTCCATAACCAGGGACCTCTTGTCATTCTTACCGCTCTGCGAGCTGTGATTCGTGGTGAGTAGCATCGTAATGTGATCCCCATTATCAGTAAAAGGGACACATCGAGAAGTTTCATTCGCTACTGACAGTCGCATTCGACAGCGTGTTCTATCTTCTGATAAAGCCTGGTGACTACTTCATAAAGTTGGTAGTTTTCCGATGAGTTTCAATCGGTTTTTTTGCTAGAGAGTCAACAGCTGTCGGGTATTATACACCATCTCAAGTTGCCTTCAAGCCTCTTAAGACGTCGATTACGTCGAAATGTCAGGCCGTCAACTTAATAAAGTGTAAAGTGAAAAAAATAAAGTATAAAATAAAAAAGTAAAGTAAAATAAAAGTAGTAAATAAAGTTTCGCCTGGAAACCTTGGACGGCAAAAGATATTTAATAATGTAAACGACAATACCGAGGTTAAACAAGAGAGAATTTGGAGACTAAGATGTATCATACTAAAATACGCTCTACATTTCAACGTGCAGTGCAGTGATGAACATCTCCAACAACCAGAAGAACAGAAAACAAAGCTCCCCTCGAGTGAAGCTCCCCTTTTGCATGTAGTGTAAGTACTTTCGTACACTTATACGATGGTTTTTTCCTTTAAAGTTCTTATTAACTAACCATTCCCAGTCGTTAGCAATGATTTTGTTATTACGTCAAAACATCGTTTGTTGCATGCGCTCAGGAACTCGCAGAACAGCTATCGTGTAATATGTCTTCATAGTTTGTAGTATTATCAGGCAGCTACGCACGCTTCTGCGCGCTAGGGGCTCTAGCCATAAGAGACGGAGCCACATGAACTTCTGATTTTCATTATAGACCTTTATTATCATCTGAGCCTCTTCCCTAACACTTTTTTGAGGGTGTGAAATGTGGCCGTGCGTGGCCATGAAGAGTTTTCCGATGCATCCAAATGAAATACCTCTGCAGTTCATGTAGTCGGAGAAATCCTGTATGGTCTGGCCTGTGTGTAGCCATAAACACTAACTTCGAAAAGAAATCCCCTTTGGGTAGTTGTAGGGATTTACACGTCTTTAGTGGGTGTGCACCTGTGTGACCGGGGTTACTGTAGACTTTATTTTATGAGGTCTGAAGTTAATGGAGTGCATTTGCTTTTGTGTAGAAGGGAGTACTGTGCGTGTGGAACCATGGACACTAACTTTTAGGACATTTTTAGCTTAATTTTTGATAGAGTTTAGTGGTATTCCCTAGCTGTAAACCTATGTGGTCAGGGTTAGTGTGAAGGACAAAGGATAAAAGGATAAAGTTCTTGGCATTAATCAATCCCGTCTGAGGGATTTGCCCCCGCACTCGACTTCCATTCAGAATCGTAGTGGCGTAATGAGTGCGTATGTGGCCTATACAATGACTTGCGGTGGCCAGCCGATGTACACGTCAGTGCTTTCATCCTCCCAGACGAGTCTGGTACCAATTCACCGACCCCGGAGGGATGGAAGGCTTGGTTGGCTCGGGCGGGCATCGATCCGTGATTCGAACCCCTGGATGTGTATGTGACAAGTGCGCCATTTGCCACTACACCACCTCCGCCCATAGTGTGAAGGAGAGACGTATAAATTCTTGATCTCAGGCCCGCCCCTCTCTTTGTAAACTCCACCCACTTCAGACCTCAAACCACGTTATTTCTACTACCTCCAGACACCCTTTTCTCGCGTTCTCAAACGCATCTGAAGAGACTTAATAATTTTGATGTAGACCCACTTCAGTGGCAATCTCGCCCACTTGTGGAATCTGACCACATTTAAACGTCTACATCTTACCACTTTTTTCCCGCATCGCACAACGTTTCTAAATAGAGCTATAAACTGTTGTTCTAAGCCCGCCCACTTTAGAACCAACTCCGCCCACTTCTGGGATTTGACCACATTTGTTGTTTTACACCTTAACACCATTTTGCCGCAATGCAGAACGTTTCTGAATGGAGTTATAAGTTTTTGTCCAGGCCCCGCCCACTTTATTGTAAACCCCGCTTACTTCGAGGATTCGGCAACTTTGTTCCATTACCTCCAATCACTCTTTCCCGCATTCTTGAACGTTTCCAAGCAAAGTTGCAATCATTTTTGGAAAGTGGCCTTCATTTCAACGCACGCCCCGCCCATCTTCGCTAAGCCTACGCATGCCCAGCACGCATAATGCCGTGCTCACTCATTTTATTTCTTTTCCTGGCCTCTGCGCCTTAATTGAATTGAGTTATGAATGCATCTGAAAAGTACCGCCTATTTTAAGAATGCTCCGCCCACGCACGTGGGTCTCCTCCGCCTGGTTTGTTGACCTAGTCCTCATCTTCAAACTTTTTTCCCGCTGTCTGGACTTTTTCAAAGCAAAAATAAGATGTACGACTGTTGGCACAGCCCATTCCGGCACTTGCCCCGCCTCTCGTGGGAGGAGCTCCGTAGGGCTTGTATGTGCTCTGTTGATTTTGTCTTGGGCTCCACTCATTCCAAACTTGTCCAGACCACTGAAGGAAATTTTTTCAGGTAAAACCGGATTGCGTGACAGACAAACATACATACGAACAGACACACCAAAGTTGTGGATTATATATACAGAGAGTCCCAAAATTATTGGCGCCAATTTATAGCAATATATTTGAAACTTCTCAGCTGCGAAAGACGATGGAATTTATATGCACGCTAGCTAACACCATGTGCTACAACAAGCTAAAGTCGCATTTCAAACTATCCCCCGTGAGCGCGGATGGAAGTCAAAGTTTGCTTTCAACTTGATCGCATGTGGCACGCAGGTATCCTTCTCCATTTCTTCCCAGCCGTTCTCCAGCTTTTGCATTCTAGAACTCAAACTGGGACTGCAAACTCGACAGGTCCTCTTCTAATCAGGAACCATTCGTGGGAGTCAAGTGAGTCAAGTTCTGGAAAATAGGATGACCATTCCTCTTCACCAATGAAGTCGGGCAGCTGTCGTCGGCACCATTCGCGGGCATGCTTGGCTCTGTGGGCTAGAGTAGCGTCTTGCTAGAAGGACCACGAAATGTTTTAGAAAAAGTGGTCTGATCAGTGTTTCAGTACTCTCATCAGAACGCTGTTTGAGTACTGGTCTTTGTCAATTTTCACGCCTGCACCGAAGAAACAACGAGCGGCTTACCCTTGCCAGTGATTTCCTCGAAAAAACATCATTTTACTGTTCTGATAACAACCTTTTTGTGACATATTACCACTGGATGTTTCTTTCCAGAACGCAAACGTTTTGGTTGTTGAGAAATGACTTTATCGTAAAAAATTTCTTGTCTAGAGAAAACGACGAAGGGTTGCGTGTCACCACTTCTGACTTTCTGCATTTTTGGCCCGGCAGTGTCTGATGAGATCGGAATTCAAGCGACATTTCTGCATACGATGGGAATGGTAGTGAGGCTTCTGCATGNGGGTTGCGTGTCACCACTTCTGACTTTCTGCATTTTTGGCCCGGCAGTGTCTGATGAGATCGGAATTCAAGCGACATTTCTGCATACGATAGGAATGGTAGTGAGGCTTCTGCATGACATTCTTCCATGTCGATAATTCCTATAAGCCGTGAACGTTGACTTCCTTTTGATGGGTCATCCAGGATCCCGACCGAATGGCAGACGGACCATTTTAATAGTCCTATCTTCAGAAACATTCTACCTCTCTATCTTTCCTGGCTTGTCTCTAATTCAATCTTCTTTTCAATATCGTTTAATAGACTCCTATACGGTTATTATAAAAATCCCAAGAAATTTCACAATGCCCTTCCACCTCTCGCGCGTCAACGATTGCAAGTGGCATTGAATGAGCCTCCTCCATCTGAAAGTTATTGGGAGTTCCGCATCAGTAACCAATAACTTTGGGAAACCCTGTAGTAAGAATGCAAAATTACGCGTCTAATCTGGAAAATCGGTTAAATGCGTAAGGTATTCCGGTAAAGATCCTTCGAGGGCAAAAACCTTTTTTGCCCACAAAAACTAACCTCTCTCCTCCCTCAGATGCTGCGGACCGATAGATGAATCGTACATAGTATAGGCATGTAGCACGACGATAAATAGCTAGGAGTTTGTTTGGTGAATTAGAATTAGGTGATATTAGCCAATTTGAACGATCTGACGTCGTTTTGTGGATAATGACCTCTTGACACTAGTAGGTGATCTCCATTCTAACATCCGGTAGTCCCTAAGGATTTGATTGTCCTGCGTCGTGGGAGGCGAGACGTGAGTTTCAGTCTGTGACGTCATAAATAGACTGGATATTAATCAGAAGCAGTTATGACACAGCTTTCTATGTCATAACTGCTTTCTCACCGCGCTCACGTGACCTCCTCACGCTTGATCGTGCCTCTGTGACTCTAGGGAGGACACACAAACGGGCATGCAAACGGACACACAAAGTTAGCACTTTATATATATATATCAAAAATTATCACGAAGAGTCCCGAAATGCCATGGGAGCACAGCATGTCGACAGCAAGTTGATGAAGTTAGTATAGGGAGGAAAAACTTTCGAATTCGGAAAAAGCCTACGGCTGACGCCTGCGACGTGGAAGGGGATCGAAACTGTATTTGCTCTTCCGGCGCTTTCGGAACCAAGTTGACAGGTTCTTTTGACCACCGTGCGCCGTCTCCTTGGAACGCAAATGTTTTCACGGTAATTATATGGCAATTGCCTTTCAAGTCCTACAACGGAACCGTCTTGTTTGATAATATGAAAATCTTCGAAGAATCTACGTACTCCATTGGATGGGCAACACTGCGACTTGGTTAATTTGGTAGCAGTGTCCCGAAGTGAGTCCAGATAGCAAGAAGTGAGAAAATACATAAAGAAGGGATGTCACACCTAAACAGTATACTGAAGGAACGCCATAGAAGACAAAAAAAAGAGGGTCTATCTTGGACCTTTCGAAAGAAGTGGACAGAAAAAAAAGAGAAAATTTACGCATTGGGCTTTTGAGATAGTAAAAAATCACAAAATATGTATATTAGGGAAAAGATGTGAAGCATCCGCAGTAGGCTGGGAAAACATCAGGTGGATAAAGCGAAGGGGGAATATTCATTAGTGGAACAAACTTTTTCGGGAGCGCAAAAAAAATTGCGAATCGCATTGGGAAAGAGATATGAAACATTCGCAGTATACTGGGTATACATCAAATGGATAGAGGAATAAGAGAAAATTTACGTGTTGGGCTTGTGAGATCGTAAAAAATCAGAAAATTATTGGGAAAAAGATGTGAAGCATTGCAATAGACCGGGTAAGCCTCTAGTGGACAACGAGAAGATAAAACATTTAGTACTGTGCATCTGAGATAGTAAAAATCACAAAATTTATTAGTCAAGAGTTGTGAAGCATCGCACTAGACTGGGTAAGCCTCTGGTGGACAGTGAGAAGGAAAAATTCTAGTGCTGTGCTTTTGAAATCGTAAAAAATCACAAAATGTATCAGGGAAGAGATGTGAAGCATTCGCAGTAGACTGGGTGAGCCTCTAGTGAACAATGAAGGAGGAAGAAACTCAGTTTTGTGCTTTTAAAATCGTAAAAATCACAAAATTAATTAGGGAAGAGATATGAAGCATTCGCGGTAGACTGGGAAAACATCAGGTGGTCAGTAAGGAGGAAGTATTACAGTTTTGTGCTCTTGAAATCGTAAAAAATAACAAAATGTAATGAGGAGGAAGAATTTTAGTTTTGTGCTTTTGAAATCGTAAAAAATCACAAAATTCACTAGGGAAAAGATGAGAAGCATTCGCAGTGAACTGGGGAAACATCAGGTGGGCAAAGAGAAGGGAAAACATTTAGTACTGTGCATCTGAGATAGTAAAAAATCACAAAATTTATTAGGGAAGAGATGCGAAGCATTGCAGTAGACCGGGTAAACGTCAGGTGAAAAGAAAAAGAGAGATTCTGAGTACTGTGCTTTTTAGATAGTAGAAAAATCCCAAAATGTATTAAGGAAGAGAAGTGAAGCATCCGCAGTGAACTGGGTAAGCCTCTGGTGGACAATGAG
>UZAF01017238.1:29090-51400 GCA_900617895.1 Haemonchus placei | reverse complement strand
GCCAATGGATGTGGCTTACCGTGGAATCAATCTTTGATTCTTCTCTAACGGTGAGCCCGATTTTCCGATTTGGCAGCGCCATATGTGGTATAAGTGGAGTCATCCCGAAGGGATATCTCAGAAAGTATTTTCATCACTAGTTGCAAAATAATCCAGGGAACATTTAGGGGTGAGAAGCCATAGAAGAAGCTGTTGGGATAGCTAAAAAATCTAATATTCAGAAGATTGTTTCTTTTTCAGGATCGGTACTATGTATTACATATTATTACAGACAGTAGAACTACACATGTCCGTAAAGATCATAGGTCTTGCAGCTAGCAAAATCACTTCGTACTACTTATTCACGAAGTTTTGTTTGAAAATGACTACGTTTTCGTTATGATTTTTTTTGTATATTTTTGAGCTCAAAAGGTTTTTCTCGAAATGTTCTTTGAAAGTTGATAAAAATCAGTAGGTTTAAATCTAGTTGGTGGGGGGACAGGCCCCTCCCAAACCGATAAATCGGTGCACCTTCTCAGTTAAGGATTCTACGGATTATTTCAGCCTCCACGCGCGGTTTTTGATGAATCGCCGGTATCATAACCCGACCCAGCCGATTTCGCCATCGCTCACGAGGGCGGATTCTTTCAATCAGGGAAATTTCAAAGAAGCCCGAGTTCGCCGCAACTTGCTCCATTAAGGTGTTCGTCAGTCTCGTGCGCAATCGTTTCAGTAGAGTGATTTCAATCATTTCAGTCATTTTTCGGAGAAAACGGATGGATAGTTCGAGTGAGAGCAAATCGGAATTACATTAGACTTTATAACAATATAAGCCATGACTTCCATTGATACTTGACAGTAACGGGCAGGATTTTTTCAGGATCCCACTGTATTTTTCTCTATATGCCATTTCTTCCTCACGCCATTGAAGGTAATTTAGTAGGAAATCGTTAGCTGATGATTGTTGTGTATTGTCAGAGATACTCATATGCAACCACTTGAGGGGTGCACTCGAACCGGCCTATGAGTATCGTTGGCCGGCACAGTGCCACTCCTCTAGCCCTCCCTCCCCCGTTGTTAGCCTCTTAACATCATCCGCTAACATGTTCTAGCCACTTATGTGTCATTAAGCTCAGCACAACTCAGCTTTTCCTTTGATTAAGGTTTTTTCCCAGAATCTTTCCTATAGGCATATTACTCAGCGTGTATTGCAGGAAAGGTTTCCGTATCCGTTAGAAAAGGTCTTCTCCATAAAATCTCCTTTTAGGTTCTTATCCCCTTTACCTTTCATCTTACAACACCATTCCAAACGAAACGAGCTTCGAACTTTCATGAATTCTTGATTGAATGTAGAAAATCGTACAAACATTATTCTGAACCAATTAAACCAGTATTTCTAACATTCGAAAGCTCATCGTGACTGACATCCCACTCACAGATATCACTCGAAATTGAATTTTAGCTGTTCCGGAGGGGACACTTCCTATACATAGTACCTCTGAGAACCTGGAATAGTCTCTATGAGACTGCCCAGAATGTGTGCTCCATCTCGATGTGTGCATATTCAATCACAGATTCTATATCATTAGCATATGTTCTCATGCAATATTCGACGGCTTTTGTATGAGCTCAGCCATGCGCTCTCAAACACCTCCCTGGCTGCTCGCAACAAGCGTAATTATCTACGGCGGACACTTCACCGTACAATTGTCACCTGGCTCGTTTCCAGCCTCTGGACTTTACCATTTAGTAGAATGAGTTGTGTTTTTCTAATTTTTGGAGATGGAGTGAAGCAGCACTGAGGCAAATGGGGGAGGGGCCAATTGTTATTTGAAATTGGTGGGGCTATTGGTGGGGCTAGAAAAGGCAATGAGAAGGACTTAAATAAGTTTTTTATAAAATGATCGAGCTTTTTAAATTTTACTTCCACGGAATAGAAGCTTTACAAAACTCCCTCAAACTTGACTTGATGTCTGGTTACTTCTAGACGCTTACCCATACTTAGTGGAATGTTCCATTGCTCCCAGGATAGATGCAGTTTCGACTCGCGGAGCTACTAAACAGCACGGATGAGAGAAAAAATAATAACTCTGAAAGTTTATACCCGTTGCTTGAAAAAAGGAAATCAAGATTTGTTCCGCCCTAGTGAGTTCGGGTTTCCAACGTGCTGTTCTGCCCTTTTTTAGTTACATAGCTTGTGTTGAATTCGCAGTGAAACCAAATTCCCTGCTTACATAGATTCTCATTTCTTCTCGTACGATTTTCAATCACCGGTAGTACCTGACTGACTCCAGAAAATGGGTGTGCACAAAGGAATTTCAGGAATCCAATAATGAAGCCAGTTTAATAGAGGCTGTCTGTTGTCCAATCGTCCACTTATTCCATTTTTTCCGATTTTCCTCCTTTCAGAAACCCCTCGAATTCTTTTCCTTGTCGTGGAAATCGTCGTCGCTCCGTATCGGAATGCTGCTCTTAACTCTTGGCTATTACAGCCAATTTCTGATTGCTGTCGATGAAATTGCAGGGACTTTTCCTTTCACAGTTATCATCAATAATTGAGCCAATTTTTTCTTTAAACCAAAATGATTTGCTATCCCTTACACTTCTATCCTGAGGTCCTTCCTTTCCATGGGTGGATGAAGTCTTTGACGCTAATCAATCCCGCCTTTGAATTTTCCCTCCCCATCCCCCACCCCACACGTATGTGGCCCATACGGTGACTGACGATGATCAGCTGATGAACAAGTCAGTACTTTATCCTCCCTGAGGTGAAATGCTTGATTGGTCGGAGCGAGCATCGCATTGGATTGTGATCCTCAGACCATCATTATATGGTACTAGCCACGTTGCACTGCACCACCTGTGCTCTTCTTCCCTTCTATTGATGTTAGCAAATAAGAAATGAATCATATAAATTTTATGTCTACACGAAAAAATAATTTCTTTAATCTATTCCAGAAGATAAACTTTTTCTCTGAAGAACAGTCCCTAACTGGAAGCTAAGACCCATCCTTACCCGGACTGATGAAATTGAAGAGAAATTCTGCACTTTGAAGGAATTTGTGAATTATTCCTTATCTGAAACGATTTGCGAGAATGAGGATTCGCCAGGATTAAGGGCAAATACGCATGTTTAGTGAAGCGTGAAGAAGTGTTGAATGTTGGTAAGGCATGAATTGACGTTACGATAAGCAAAAACATCGTCCCGACTCTTCATGGGGTTGTTTAGTAAAGTAAAGGACCCGGTAAATCTTCCCCGAATCTATTCAAGTGCCCTTTCAACATTTAAGGGGTGTACTCTTTTAATGTCGACTCATATCCGTAAACTTTTGACCAAGCTCGCCTTTGAGCTGCTGAAAGTCATCTAGGTTCCATATTAGGCATGGGAGGAGGCGTCAGGCACCCACGTGTAACCCTCTTACTAGCAATCACCGTCGTTCGTCCGAAGTTCTTCCCTCAGTCCAGATACTGGATGCTTAGGACGAAGCTTTGTTTGAGTTAGTTTTAGGAGAAGTTCGAATACACGGCTTACACTCAAATTTTGGTGACACTCTTAGCCACCTGAAAAAATGTATATAAAGATTCTTAAAGGACGATTAGTTATGTCCGTAACCTGCCATCCCCGTTTTCTAGTTTTTGAGGGTTGTAAACGGATCTGAAAACGCACTCAAGAGGCTTCCGTCCGACGCTTAAAACCAATATCTCCGTTTTAGGATCCCGCGGTCGTTTGGTGTGTTTGTTCAGCATGTATGTATCTGTTGGCTGGTTGGCGGAGCGATTGTGCTCGTTGTGAATGTCGCCAGACAGCTTCCCATCCCATCCATCCCTGCCAACACGCNGCCAGCTCCACCTACGTCGCCAACACATCTGGTGGCTGTCAGAATTTCCGTCGGCAAGGGTTGTGGTTAATTCCTATTAATTGCATACAGTTTGATGTATGGCTCCGGAGGTTTGTGGTGCTGGCCACTCATTGAGATCATTCGAGAGACCGGGAATTAGACCGCCTGTCACGCCTATGTCGTTCAGTGGCCGTTTATTACCACTCGATCACCAGCCTTACCTGCTGCACCGACTATAACTGTGTCGAATGCCCGGTAATTGCATTGTCTAGTCCACCTGTTAGGTTCTGCTCATTATGTCATGAGTTATATCACTAGGTAGTTTACCTTGGATACATCCAATATTAATGGACCAACCCGATTGCTCCGAATTGAGGAATTTGTAGGATAATACCTGAACGTTTTAAGTCTGCCCTTTCAGTCTATTCATACGATTTTTCAATTTATCGCTTCCGAAGTCATTTTCATGACTCGGACACTAGAAAACTGGGAAGCGGCTAATCTGATCCCTCAGATCTCACCCCATAGTGGGTATACCCTTTTTCATTTTGTTGTTGGCCAGCTTAAGAATGAGTTGCTCTGGAAGGGATAAGGTGGTCTACAAAGGTCTCTTCAATTCTCCTCACAGTTGGGGTTTTGAGCATCGGAATCGTCAAGTGCGGAGTACTAGGAAGAGTTTAAAGTACCTGGAGGGAATACTGATCCAGTTAAATCATACTGGTAGTATAGGTAAGGCATAGTTGCACCCATCGGCTACATACATTACCAAAAGCCTATATTTACGCTCCGGCGATTTTCCATCACTCAGATCACCTAATTTTATGGGCAGCTAACTTTGATGTAAAGGATTCTAACAAGATGGATAAATTTTCCTTTAATGCTCCCAGAACTCGGTCATAACCAGTTACTTTTGAGAAAGGAATTCCAGTGAAACCTGAATGCTGTGGAATTCCCATAGAATGGTCGTTTAAACAAATTGAAAGCTAATCCGTTTGACCAGAACGTTTCTCTATTTACTTCATGTTTACACAGTTCGTTCACAAGTGCACTTGACAATCATTGCCTGACTTTTTACCCTACCGATTACCAACACGACTACCATACACTTTTCAACTGGTTCCAGGATTTTGAATGGGCCACGTAACGATTACACAAAAGTGATGGGTAGTTTACCTCACCACAAAGCCAGCCGAAGGTTCCTACCTACACGAATCTTGGCAAGAATTGTACTTCGCCTATAGTTCAGACTCCCAGGATGAGGGGGGGGGNGGGGGGGGGTTAAAAGCCTTTCAAAAGCGGCCAATCAACTCCGGAACATGATTTTTTCTCGTAGAATATGGCCAATAATACGCTGACGAAGCTCTGTTCCGTGACAAAGGGCTACTCCGACTCCACTCTTTACCAAAACAAATCTCTTATGTAGATGAAGCCCCAAACGCATTTGACAAGCCATCCCGTCCGTCCATCAGCTTTTCCAAGGCTTCATAGCCAAAACCTCAAAATTATTCCGTTGATTTGACTATTCCGGCAGTACATCGAGTGTACGGACCTCTGAAAATTCCTGTCTACCTTGGGAAATGGGTCGCAAAGCAAATCAAAAACTTGATAGCTTCCCGAAAGATGAAAATAGAATAGCTTTCGGAAATCGAAAAACCACAAAAACTTCTTGCAGTCCCTATTCCATCTCTACTTACTCGATTATGCGCCCTATCTAACGGCTTTCCTGTTGAGGCAGCCAGAACTTTACCTAATGCACTCGAATTTCATTTGCTGAGTATAATCGATCGTAATGAAAAACAAATACTACGACGGCAATGACAGAGAGTCACTTGCGAAAGGCCCGTTAATCGTTCACGGCTCTTCAAAACCACTTCTTCGATCGCCTGGTTACTTCCATTACTTGCTAGAGTCTCTTGCTTGTATACGGCCACCGAAATCCAATAGGAATTGCCTTTGTCCCGCTCTTTCAAATCATTGTTGAAGTTGCCCCATGATTTTAGATTCACTGGAGGGAGGGCTGTTGGTAAGGGGGTGAGAAGGGGGAAGGAATGCAAAAGGGGAAAGGGAGGGGTGGGCTACTTCAGTTGGGAAAAAAGGTAGACTCTTTGAGAAAGTTTTCAAAAAGGTTAGAAATATTTTATTGAATAGGAATTTGATTGGTATAAATACCTCATCACATTTTTTTGGTGTCCAATTTGCTATACCAACACTCCTGCCCCACTTTTCCTCCTCTACGAAATACTCTAACGCTCATGGGAAGTTCGAAGGAGTATAGGTATGTGTTGGGTGTGGAGCTGGTTATGTCTAGAAGGAAATTCGCAAGGATGACATAGAGTTTGTTATTTTTCGCGGAACTATACTAGACCAAGGAAAAAGGAAAAGGAAAGGCTCAATAAACCATATTTTGACATCTGACTTTATTCCCACGACCTCATCCTAACTTGAATGGACCATGGGATCGTGTAGGAAGCCGGAGAAGAAAAAGCGATTTTTTCGAGAATTTGTAAAACCGCGAACTTATTTTTGCACCCCTCTTTCTTTGTTCCAAGGCGTCTCTTGCATGGCTACCGTAATCCTCTTTATTTCATCAAATTTATATCTCTCACATTTCTTATATCACCTACCGTACTCGACATTTTTCTCCAGATTATTATATTCAACATAATCACTAAGTTACTCTCAGTCTTCATTGGTTATTACTAGTTAGTGATCGAAGAGCAACTTCTGGAAATCGCAAAAAAGGCGAGCGGATGTTTGAACTTCTGGAAATCTTTTCGAACTTGAGGACCTCCTGGAAACTTCCTTTTCTGAGATGAATCGCTGTGTTGTGGTTTCATTCAGCTAAGGGCTATTGGCTAGGGACATTTTTCTCGGCCCTTCTAATCTTTGAACAGACAAATGTGTCCACTAATGCTACAACCACGTATCCTGAATGGATTCTGATCTGATTGTTCTGCTTTGGAAGCCATTCATTTGCGACGGCTCCCACTCATCCATCCGCAAGTCAAACAGATCACGTTCATCGTACATCGATCCATTGTCGGCCATTGTTTCACACCATTAGACAAATCAGGCAAACACTTTCTGGCTACTCCTCGTCACTCGGCAGTTGTGGGGTGCTACTTTTAGCGCCTACTATCTTCCTATAACCTTATTAACGCTACACATCAACATCCGTCTCATTGGAACCTCGAAAAGGCTTTGCTGCTCCTATGCTTGATGTCTCCTCAATTTTATCTTCGTTTTATCCGATATTTTTTGTTCGAATTTACCCCTTATTCTGAATACGCCATGTTCTTGTGCTTCTCGTTTATCTGCTGATACGATTGTATGGTCATGACTTCTCTACATGCAAACTCCAGTCGGTTACCTTAGTGAAATGCCCCCAGTATAAGGTTCAATACGAAAATAAAGTCTAGGTGAGCTCTATATTTGCAAACGCTTGATAGAAAATCCAAATAAGCCTGAATTTTCTATAGAATAATGGAATGAGTCGTTCACGCACTTTTGCAGAATTTCAAATTGCGTGCGATCGTGCATGAAGCTACCGCCTTTGCTCGGTTTTTTTCGTTTTCGCTTTCAAATTCTCAAATTACGCCTTTTTCGATGAACCTAATGAGCGAATCTGTTTTTCTAAAAGAGCTTTGTCTGAACCTCACACATGCACTAAGTCGATTCTCGCCTTGTTCCCGTACGGGTACAAAAACCTCTTTCCGTGTTGCTTTGCTCAGCTGTTATGGGGAATAAGTAGGAAGGTGCTGAAATCACAGCTGCTCCTGTCCCAGAAGTGCAATGAACAGACTCAGAATTTCTAATTAGAGTAACGTATTCGGAATGTGCCCTTTGGAGGGATTACGTTTGCTCGGGTGTCATCGTTCCCTAATGGTTTCTCCTCAGTTTTTTCCCCTCGTCGAAGAAAAAGTCAGCTCTGTTGTTTTTATTGCTGCCTTCCTCCCCATTTTCAATGTGGCAAGCTGTTACGATGAGAGTAAAGCCGAATATTAAAGGCTACATCGCTCAGGCACTACGTAGTAAGTAGTAATTATGGCTACTGCTATGTCTGCTACTCATTGGGGCTAACCAGCTTGGGTATTCATTTCCATGACGGCTTTTGATGATTTACTTTTCAGTCCAGTGTAAACTGACGCACGAGCCTTTTTGTTTGTTTGATGTTCCGACAGGCATATGTAGTTAGAAAAAGAAACACCCATTAAAATGTGTTCTGTTATGATTCCATAAATCTGCCTTTTTTCCGTTCCGTTTCTTCTTATCTCTCCCTTCGGCTTCGTCTTAGATGCCCTAGTAAATCCGTAGGTTTACATGTCCACGAGGGTCTCTTTCTAAGCTTTGCAGAAGGTCATCTGGAGATCTCATGTTTCCTAAAGGGGTAACTTCTAAAAGTTTTCCCAAGCTTTGCAACGAGCTTCCTGCACCTAGCACCTTTATCAACGTTCGAACAAATTTGGTTACTTTTTCTTAATCCGCGCTTTATTCAATATATCCTATTCGACTTACTTATCTCCTTCATAGCTAACCACCAAGCTTCGATAGGCTTACCAGCCGGCATACATGCTGCAGTCAAATCTAACTGCTTCAAGAGAGCCTATCCCTTCTTTGTCATCTCATATCGAAAGGTGTTGAAAGGCTTTTATTTTTTGACAGCCTTTTGATGTCACCATGAATCCATTTTGATCCCAGGATTCTGGAGCATACTTCTCTTTTCTGATAGGTCTGTGAGGTCAATTTTCTCACTTGTTTCTTGCCTTTTTTAGCGGAAAAGGAAATGAAGTATTTGACCCCTTCACCATGGATGTCGCATGTCCTGGTGAAGCAGAGTTCTCCTTGAGAATCGCAGTCGTCCACGAAGACCAGTGAGGGCGCAAGTTTCTCATACCATTAGGATCACCCGATTGTTAAAGCAAGCCAATGAAACAATGAAAACTCTAAAGAATCCTTCTTATTATTACTGCTCTCCTCCAGTACAGTTGCTTTCAAGACCTCGAATAATTGCAAACGAAGCCTGATGCCTGAAGCGCCCTATATGAAAATTAAGCTTCGCGTATTGCTCTATCGCCTACTGCTCCATTTCTTTTCTCGTTTCATCTATTTTCTCATGAATTTCGGAACGAGAATTACTAGTTGTGGTATGTAGTGTGGCTATGGGATCATGCCCGAACGGCATGCCGCGAGGGGAGACGAGCAGGAGACCTGCCCAGGAGCCCCCATGCGTTGCACGCAGAGCGGATATAGTACCGTACATCCCTAAGGAGTAGTGAAATGAGGACTGTGAGTAATCATATAAAAAAGTTTAGGGAGAGTTCGACATCATGGGGTCCTCAAAAGCAATACACCCATACCTGTCCTCCACTCAATTTGAACATATTTTTTGCTCCTATGATGACCGTAAATTTTTGGGCACGTGGATGAGAGTGGGATACCAGCAAGTGGTAAGAGATGTGGTCAGTTATACTGGAGTCCCGAAAGGTATATAGCGTTCACCCGGAATTCTGCTTGTTACATCTTTTCAGTTATCATCCATTTGGAGTGACTTATGTTCATTTTCACTCTTCATTTTTTCTAACCAATAGGCCTAAGCGAGCTTTACTGCAATTTACCCAAATAGTAGCGATACTTTAGTTGGCAAGCTAGTAGCTCCATTACTTTAATGGACAGCCTTTTTATTCGGGTTCTCTATAGGAACGTTACTATGCAACCGCTTCAAAATTGAACATTCGCGTTCTTTAGTGAATTACACTTTTATAGCTTTACCCTTATCGATTTGAAAATTAGTTACAGCTGTCACAAGGCGGTCATAGTAGGTGCCTCCAACATGGAATAGAATGGTCTCCAACATGGAATAGAGCTTGGTGAACAGCTTGGTACCAGGTTCAATAGTTGTTCTTAGATGAATTTGCAATACCAGAATGCGCTTGAACGTCACTGTTTTCAAATTGGGAAGCAAATGGGAAGCAAGATTAATTGAAAGATTTTCCCCGAATTCAATTATTTTAATGGACTAGTGAGCAAGTTTTTGAGGGAGTCAGACAAACATCTAAAAAACCCCAATTCTTGCCTACTGTGGAATTGTGACATGTCCATGTGTTCCAAAAAACTATTATAGTTGTTAGGGATCCATGGGAGTTAGATAGGGGCCATTATTGAAAGCAGTAGGCTGGCCTGCGCTAAATACGACTAATTCCCCAAGATATCCATTCGATAGCAAATTGGCTCGAAATTCTTACCGATTATATCTCCTCGTCCTCGAAAGGTGAAGATTAGACTGAATGTGATCTCAAATTCGAATATGATACTGGAAGGAAGTCAATTACATGGCGTATCTCGAAAAAGTGGCTGCGCAGTCCGACCGTTACTACTTCTCTTCCTGGGTTGAGTGCCCCGAGCGCTTCTCACTTGAGCCAGCTTGGTGCATTCATTGCAGAAATGGCGATCCATGCAACTTTAACGAGAAGAAAATTGGAATTCCCAGTCACCGTTCCTTACGTGAGATTGTCATGAGAGGAACACCAGTCTTATCAGCGTCATCTAGAAAAATTCATTGTGCACTTGGAGTACTCATTAAACTTTCGGACCCGAACGAGACACATGGCGCATACCTACGGTGGATCGAACTTTCTTGCTCAGTTGTATTGAGGCATAGAAGGGCCTGGTGACAACTTTAAACTTGGTAAAAATTATCCAGTCAGACTGTAAAGATTACGCAAAATGGAAATGAATTCTTATCCTTGTTAGGAAAGGGCGAGTCCTCAATTTCGGTACTGATCATAATGTTCAAGCGCATTCTAGTCGGGCCGACCTTGAAGGGGACAATTAGCGTCATATCTGAGAGTAGTCGATTCCGAAAAGTCAAACGACCCGGCGAACTTTAACACGACCACCGTCTTTCGATGAAGCAGTGGGCGCCTTTCACCACTGCTCTATTTTCGCCTATGAAAAGTTACTTCAAAGAATGAGTCCCTACAGATGGCCTAACGACCCTCCTCAGCGACACTATCCAGTTGGGAGCATCAATCTCATCGTGCACATCGGAGCAATCGGTCTAAGTAAGTCGCGCTTTCTGAAAAAAAGATTTATCGAATCGCTAAGAAGAAAGGCTATTTCCTTTATGATCGCGCCTAATGGCTAAGGAAATGGCTGAGTAGTCGAGTTTGGACAGAAATCTAAGGTTTTCGTGGTAATTCATTCGACACGCGATCCACTTAGAGATTCCACGCTGATATCCCACTTGGACGAGTGACTCCAAAAAACGACTCTGAAGCAAGATCTGTCCGTTATTCAAAATTTTTCGCATTATTTTTAAGCGTATAAGGTGCTAATTCTCAAGGAAAGTCTTTCTCTGCTCTCTCTCATAAACCGATGAAATTCTCCTTCCCATTTCTTTTCTGAAGACGCCACGCATGGTTCGTCAAGCCAGCGGGATCCCCCACCATATATTGCTTTTGAAGTTGCTTACCATTAGTTCACTTTGATTTCTCTCACCTAGCCACTGATCCCTTACATTGGCCTGACATGGTCATTCACTTGCTGGTGAACAATTTCTACCGTAGGAAACGATTACGGTAAATTCCTTTCAGTCAACATCCTTTTTGCTAACGTATATGAAAAGCCGGAAGGGGAGTACAGTACCCCACTTTTGAGGTCTTGGGTTTTTACGGTCCTCCCACTTCGGAGCCCCGAGTCGTTATTTTTTTTTGAGGGTAATGAATGCTACCCCGTGACCGACGTAATACCCTATCAATCCTAGTCAGAGGCTTTCTTTGATTCATTGCGATTCTTTGAGCTTTTCCTTGACTAACTGTCACCCGCCATCATCACCTACTAAGTGCCAACCATCTGGTGCCGGCTTTCATCTCAGGCGCCCTGGTGACAAAACTGCCTGTCACTCAATACTGTGCGCAACCGCCATCGGATTACGCCGATCCCACATAAATCCGCCAGAGGTCTTAAGGGCGTAAGGCAAGGCCAGCGCTCTACAGCCGCCCTACTGCTGGTGCTTCTGTTAGCTTTTTATGGATTTGTTTGCTTATACTCGAGTCAGGGTCAAACGCCCGTTCCTTCCGAGTTCTTAGAGATTGGTAAAGTCCTTGATTACATCACCATCCATCTGCATCTGAAGGTTGTACCTAAATTACCTACGATGTCACCGCCCATGTAATTTCATGCATTTCAAGCGAGCATCGGATTTGATGGACCAGACGAATTTTCATTGCCATGCCGTCAAATGACATACATAAATCTCCGACCATATCTTGTTTCCACGCTCCATTTCCCCTCATCAATCGGTGTATTTCGGCAGTTTTTTTGGCGGCGACGGCATTAATCTGCTCGTCCAACGTACAAGTGTGTATTTGATACTTATCGACCGGCGAAATCATCTTCCAGGCCAACAACGGCTTCTTGCAATCTTCCCGCATAGGTCTAAATTGCTGCTCTCTGGCTGGCTCGTCTTCGATGTGGTGCGAGCAGGACAGCCAGCTAGACTCCGCCCCGATTTTCTCACACACAGTTACTGGCATCTGGTTCGAGGTTCGGGGACCCCAGACGGTCTTGGGCACGAGACACGATGACGCCAGTTGTGCTAGTCTGGCTGATCTCGTATGCTCAAGTGTCTCTTCAACGACTGCTCATGTCCGTTGTCCCTTTTTGATTTATATTGCTTCGTAATCCTCGATGCTTAGCGCTGAGACTATTCGTGCTCAGAAAAAGGATTAGTGGTGGCTCGGACTGGTGGCCCTCGTCAACGTGTCGATGGAATGTGTACTACAACGTACACCCATGCCATTCATCGTTTTTCTTCCATCTGAACACCCTCTCCTCAGCGGAGTTCGTCTTACAGTACTCCTGGCTTTATATACATCTGTTCATGTATAGTTTTGGATGCCTTTTGGCCTTCAGTACCACAATGATGACTTGACACTTGACTTAGCTACTACTTTTCAATTTTCCTGTTTTCTTCGTTTTTTTTNNNTTTTTTTTCTCACGTTTCCTGCTCCCTCAAAGTTGTATGTATACAAGCTCTCCGAGTAATTTCCCCGGTTTTCTTGGAAAAAATAGCCAAAGCTGTCAGCTGAAAGGGCCTATTACCTTAGAGGAGGTCGGGTTGAGGCCATGGTTCGGTTCATTACACCCCTTAGGTTCTGCCAAGGAGAACTTGATGTAGGTGTCAGCTGGCGAGAAATGCAAACAAATAAGTTTTTGATAACTTCTTTGTTGTTGTACTTGTTAATTTGTCTGTTTATTTGTTTATTTAGTTTCAAAAGTGCCAGCTCACTTTTCCCAATTTCGGGCAATTTTGCAGATGCTCATTAATATTCGTCTCACCTGGTCATTTCCTCTTTCTCTCTTTCATGGCCTATATTTATGAAGCGTAGAGCCGCTAGGATCCAGTGACGCCTCCATCAGGGACCAGCATGACAGCTAGTGTTTTTTTTTCACTGATCTCCTACCCCGTACCTCTATATTCTCGTTCTAGACCCCGATCAAATTTGTGAAATTCGACGAACCAGTTAGGCAGCTACTATACTGTCGGATGTATAATGGATCACTCGGAATCTATTCATTACCTTCATTCAAAACGACCTTCCCAGTCTGTAGAATCTTCGAAGTCTCCGAGCATTAATATCAATCCTATCTGGGGAATGCGTCCCAGCATTCGACTTCCATTCAGAATCGTAGTGGCGGATTGAATGCGTATGTGGCCTATGCAATGACTTGTAGTGGCCACCCGATATACAAGTCAGCGTTATTATCCTCCCAGACGAGTCTGGTATCAGTTAACCGGCCCCGTAGGGATAGAATGTTGGGGAGGGGGGAGGGAGGAGGGGGCCTAGGCGGATTTCAATCGGGGGTTCAAACTCGTGACCGTGCGTGTAGTGCGCTACTTGCCACTACATCACCTTCGCCCTTCCCGGTTTTTAAACTTTTTGAATACCAGTTCGTGAAAACTTTTTATCCCATGTCTGATCTGGATTTCATTCACTTTTTCTTCGCACTATAATAGTGTTTCTTTGCCAGCTCTCAACAAAAATCCCTGCCCTGGTTTTTAATATTACGAATAGCTCAATGATTGCCTTATGCCCTATTTCAATAGCTTATAATTTTCTCGAACAGCCTATATAATTATGTCTCGTGCAGCGCTTTTCATCACCCCCTTGAATTCAGCCTTTTGAAATTACCCTCCTCCCTAGACCTTTAGGAAGCCTCCATAGAGTTCCGCTAACTACACATGTTTTTATAGATTCATTGTGGGGTAGAAGTGTAGTACAACTGGACAGAAAAGATGTGAGATTTCCCCATATAAAGGGAAGTTGGTGGAGGAGAAAGACCTATTTGGGATATCTCAAGAATTCTGAGCCTAGATGTGACAGTTCCTGATAGCTTGTACTTCTGTGATGCCTGGAAGAGCTGGAACCTAAGAAAATCTTTCTCTCCTGTCTCTGTGAGACTTGCTGCGCAGGTCGGTAGCCGAGCTGTCAAGATCAGGCATACGGATAGTTTGCAAAACCAGTCATTACTATTTGACGTCATTTGATCCTCGGCTCAAGATCAGAGCAGCGGGTAGCTTAGAAAAAACAAACAGCTGATCAATCCGTCAATAGACCAATCTCCTGTCGGCCGATTTTACCATCCAGTTTGTTCAGAACTCCCCCAGGCTACGATATCTGTAGGATACGTATCGAAAGCCATGGCAATTTGTCTTGTACTCGTCCGAAAGACAAAAAAAGGATCTCGATAGGGATTATCTTGGGCTTTTATCTAAGAAACTAATTTCCATTTATGGTTTCTGTGATGGCGCCGAATGGTTTTTCTCTCTTCGAAGGCTCACTTTCATTTTCTCTTCCCTGATCCGCTCCCTTACTCGGTTTTTTTCATTTTTGTGCTTGTTCCGATCTCTTCAAGAATTTTCTTCCGCAATCAAATATGTTTGAATAGTGGAAGTTTAGAGGTTTTGACTATTCTTAATCTCTTGAGGAGGTAGCCTTCTTGAGTATGGGAATTATTTTCCATATTTTTGGTTACCCTCCCTACAAATTGTGTTCACCATGGTAGAGTGGGGAAGATGCCGTGACTACTAGAGCTACAAGAATATAGACAGGACGCGAAACTTCGTTCAAGCCGAATACGCAGTCTAATCCTCATCAGCTGTTCAATTGGTACCAGTGCCGTCTGCAGCGATGAAACTCTCTGACCTCGCCACCATTCTGCGCTGTTTGGGATTGTTTAAGCCTCCAACAGTCCTCGAATGCTACACCAATTTGAGTGAAGGTCAGGTACTGGTGTATCCTGCCCAGAACATAGTCAAGCAATTATCATCATTTACATTCTGTTTCATTTTCTCACTTTTCACGTTGAAGGCTTTAGATGTTGAAAAGCAAGTCTTTGGTTATCTATCAGTCTTTTTCGGGAGCGGCCTTTGAATGACGATTTGCCCTAGGTCGTTTCAATCGGGTACCATACCGAAAGCTGATGTTTGGCTACACCTTGCGGTAATGGGGCCAAATATCGCTGATCCACCTCCATATTTCCATCTCTGTAAAGTGGTTTAAGTAGTGAGAGGAATAAAATCACGTTGATTTCAGAATTCGTTTACTTTCATACAGCTGACGAGTAATGTGTCTTCCAAACATGACAGGTGTGTTGCATTAAGAATGCAGTAAATTTGCCCATCAACAAAACTTTTAAAAACATTCGATGTTGTAAAGCGATTGAAGAAGCATGGCACAACCTCTGGCAATCTGTAGTGTCAACGTGGGCAGGCTGTAGGAAAAACGAAAAGCAAAAAGTAACGATGAGGTTGTAGAGCGGAAAGCAACGAGAGATGGAGAAACTCGCTCTGCCGCCTTCTCCATTTTACTTCTATTTCCTTATTTTTTTGCTGATTGTCTACCCAAAGTTTTCTAAGTAATCCCAGGGTCCTTATTTATCAAGTTCTGTCTTCTTACAAAAGTACACTTAGCTCGACTTGTTGGCGGTAGTCTCTGATACCAGTCGGATTGAAGGTTGTCAGAAGTTTGTTGGTTCTTCTATATCAGTCGTTGTTACTCTGGTCCATCGATGATTGAGTAGACATTCGTAACGTCTGCGGTCGTTCTTGCACCGGTCTGGTAGCTCAACGAGTACATACTTTAACCCTTTTTAACGTTTTTCGGACAAAGGGACTCTTATCCTCCGTTCTGAGGCCCTTATATTGTCAGACAAAGATCAGATATCCTTAGATTTCGGAAAAGTTAAACTATGTTTGATATTAAAATTTATTTCTTCTATCCCTCATTTTTTATAGCAATTCCAATCCAGACTTCGATATGATTTGCTCAGTTCCCCAAGTTTCTTCGCGTCTTCTCGGTAGTCACCGCCTTACCCGCACGTTCAGATTGGTTCGGATAGAAATGTATTTCGAATTTCCAGCATTACTTTTATTTTCCCTATCTCTTTGGAAAGTCAGAAGTGGTGTAGGAGCAAATGGCGTACGTGCACACATGCACCGGAGTGCCAAGATCGAATCGCGAATCGCTGTCCGCTTAGGACATCCAAGTCTTCCGTTTTCTTGAATTCGTGTATTTGATGCCAAGCTCGTCTGGGAGGATAAATGCACTGACTTGGTTGTTCGGCTGTTCATAGCAAGTCATTGTGCCATATGCGGATTCAATACGTCGCTACGATTCTGGAATGAAGTCGAAACAGGGCACATCCTTCCGACGAGATTGATCCACATCCAGAGACTTCATTTTCAATGGGCCATATATAGACCTCCTTATTTACTGTTTTCTACATGTGGCTATGTGTAGTTCAGTTCAAAGTGGAGGTAAAATTAAATAAAACAAAAGTTATTTTATTCACTATCTTTTGCTTACTCTCCCTCTCTTGTGACAGAATTAACATTTAATGGTTTCTAGTGAATTCACTCATGAGATACATCTCTTTCAGCTGTAAACAACATTCAGCTGTGTATCCTCTCTCTGTTCTGCTCCTCCATTCATCTGAAGCACCTTTGCTTCTATCAGGTTGTCATTCTTTCATAAAAGGATTTTTCGGAGAGCGGTACCACCCTTTCGTAGGAGTAGCCTCCGAAGGAATAGGTGGGGTGAAGCTCGAAACTTTGGAAGAGCATTTCGAGCAACTTTCATAATTGGCTTTCTATCGCATTTTTATTTTTCCAACTTTTACTTAAAGTCTAAAAAGAATGCTTCCCTCATATAACTCTATCATATCGAATATTCTTCCTACCAGTCATCTCTACGTTCATCTGCCCTTCCCTCCTTTCATCAAGTAACCGCTAATGCTCTGCTACGTAAAACATTCTGTCGAATGTCACACGTTTCGAGCTGAGCTTTACATCAACCGCAGTTTTTTTTTTCGGGCTAACTCTTGTCTGACTATTTTCTTTGCCCATCTCACTCCTGCTCGGTTGTTTCTTTAGCCGCTCTGAATCGATGGACCTTCATTAGTTCCATCAATCAGCACCGTTTTCGCACGACATCTCCGGTCCTGTCGCTCGTTTACGTGACGTATCCAATGTCCATACCCCCGTTTTTTCCCGTGCTTGCCGCCACGGGAACGATGTGCGTTGGCAATAGAGGCAGCGAAGAAAATTATGGTGACGACGCAGTACATCCTGTTTTGCAGATTGTGGAAGAAGAATCGAGAACAGAAAACACAGCAGCAGTAGCAAGAGCAGTAACAGCAACGACAACAAAGGATCTACTTGTAGTTGCTACTATAAAATTGTCAAAGAAGAAATGAGATGACCTCCGTCGTCATCCACGTCTTTCATTTTACCATATTCCTTTCGATCATCGAGGGATCTTGGTCATTTATAGGTGAGTCTTTTGTGTTTTGAAACTTCTTAAGAAGCTTGATGTGATAGCGATGAGAAAGATCCTGAAAGGTTCGAAATTATGCTCTGCCCTTAGCAAGCTCATCTACCAAATCCCTGTTCAGTGGACCAGAAAAGAGTTTCTGAGAGTTTGTAAGTAGTTGGCAAGATCTTCTAGATCTCTTAAGTTTCTTAGTTGCCGAAAATCCCAGGTCCTTCCAGTTTCCCCAGCCATTCAAACTTTCACCAAACCTTCTTGACCTCCCAAACCTTTCAGTCCTCCCGAACCTTTCGGATTTCTCTGACCTTCTAGAGCTTCTGAGCTTTCCAGGCTTCATACACTTTCTAGAACTCCCACACCTCCCTGACATCTGAGGCCACGTAGACCCTCAGAAGCCTATTAAATTTCATAAAGTTTTCCAGACCTCCCGGACCTAACAGACTTTCAGGACCTTCCAAATTTTCTCACCTTCGGAAGACCTAGCAAACATAATGGCCTGTTTCTGGAGAATGTCATTTCCTGAATTATCACAATGGAAGGGAAAGCTACACCACATAAGTTGGAACATCATGGGGCTCAGAATAGGCAAGTCTGGTTAACTGAAAGGTGTTTGAACTGCCGAGAATCGTGCCAACTCTCCATCCCTTTTTATGCAAAAACCTCTGAATACTCTCACTGGTCAGTGTGAGAGTTGTTGAGCCCGCTAATGAGATCCCGTTCCTCGGACGAGTGCCTTTCTCCTTGGTGAGAGGCCACCGTCACAAAGACATCATTTGGAAACGAACGACTACAGCCGTTCAATGGAAAGTGGAATCCGAGGGTCCGAGCCGTCACCACATCTGTCCTATCAGTCATTGTGAGGTGTGATGTCAGTTTAACTTTAGTGCACCGATCATTGCCATGTCACCTACTCGTCACCACAGGTGACAAGACCGGACGGCTACGTTTCACATTCTGAAGGGTCGGAGCCCTATGTAATGCAAATCATTGGTGTAATCTGTCGTTGAGGATTACAAATTTCATTATTCACTGTGGTGGATGGGATGGGGCTGACTCAGGGAGCAGTTGGAAATAAATATAATAGTTGGCGAACCATCTTTGGTCATGCAGCACTGGTTTTAATTTGTAGTCAGTCACCTTACAGTTGGTGGCAGATTAATCCGTTGCATACCTTTAGCTTTGCCCCAACTTTCGCTAGAAAAATCGGGATTAGTGGAAAGGAAGGTCACTTGATGACCCTGCTTATGGGGGATACAGAATTTCCGTTTTCTCCAATTCTTCGGGTTCCTTATCCCGAAGATCGAACATTGAGTCTGCCAGTACCTGAGTTGTTACCTACTGGAAACTCTCCACCTTAATTCGAAGCTTCATTCTCCTGGTTTAAAAGGCACTTATGACAATAGCTTCGAAGGGAGCCTGGGATTGTGACCACTTTGATACCCTTCGTGATAGAATTTCAACGATTTCCGCCGGAAGTGACGTTTTGAATGCATCTTTTTTTTTTAGAAAGTTGGCACTTCTCTCCAGCATTTCCAGTAATTCCATGGGAACCCAGACGTTCCGTAGTTATCCTTTAGATTCGGCTCATCCAATCCTTTGAATAGGTGCGAAACTAGTGGCTTCGGTGAAATACTGGGAAGAAGTAGCATTTAGCAAGCCTCCAGCATTCAGCCGAGAGCTCTTCCGGACTTGATATGGTGTAGCTAGAGAAGGGGTAACTCCACAAGTGAAAGTGAAAAAGTTCAATTTTTTGGGAGCTCTTTACTTTTTTTTGGAAACATTTTTTTCTTTTTTTATATATTAATTTTACCGAGCTGAAAACTTTTTTCCAAAATTTAATTGTCTATTTCACCCTTTTGGCCGCAAACTTACTTAACTTACAATACTGGACTTGCCTTTTTATTTAAAACGGGAAATGTTTACTCACTGGAAATTGCGGAAATTCGATATTCTTAGGAGAAAGATCCTCCCTTCCCCTGATGTGGAATCAACGATATTTAGAGTTCCGAAAATAGACCAAGGCAAACACACTAAAAAAGGTCTAGAAAAGTGTGTGGTACTTTTACTGTTCACATTGGCCTTTTTTAAACCTCGTTTTATTTGTTTGTTTTGCTTCTTTATTGATTTATTCTCTTTGGAAACTCCTTGGATATAGCTGGCATTCTGGTTAATTTTAGAATATGTACTACAAAATAGAAAATGTTAGAAATGATCTGTGTGACGGGAAGAGTTCTTGATTGGATAATTGTCATTGTAGCTACAGAGTAATGCCCATGGGTGTCATAATGGAGAAATAATCTCAATTTGAAGAACGGTCGAGTTCGCTGCTGCAATCTCGACCTTTCCCTTTCATTACCTAACCCTTACCCTTATATTCTAGAGACTTGTGTTCGGATAAGTTATGTGAGCATTTACTAGTATAAACACTGAGTAGTGCAGTAGCCACAGGTGTCGTATTACCATTTACATGACCACTTGCTGCCCAGACCTTTCCACTTATGAGGATTTATAGCGATGGCAGCAGATCTGTGAGTGAAAATAACTTACTAATCACAATAAGGGATGAAGAGCTCACGAGTTCGGGTCCCTTCCGAGGCCGAAATTTGCTTAAAAATAGCCATATTGTAAGACTAATCACATTGTCTGCTGACTCTATATATTTCTTAACCAGGAAGATCTTTCCAAATGTCTCGTCATCTTCTAGTGGACATCAAGTGCGTGGCGCAACCCTGGCGAAATGGTCAAATTCTAACTTGTTGTATGGGAGAATCAATGACCCGTTGAGGAATCCAAGCGCAGCTCTTAATGGATGGTTTAGGTTTTTATAAGATAGTACAAAGGGATTTTCTCATCTAGTTCAAATTGAGGGGGAAAGATTTCCGTTTCACAGCTCGTATTAATATATTGCAGTAATGGAAGTTATTGTTCGCTGGATTTCATTGAAAGTTGTGTGGGTAGCGTTGGAAACAGTTGAGGGTCGATCGAACTCCTTCTCATAGTGCGCCGGGCTCTTGGTTTCTATCTGAAATCGCAGCATGTATTGATAGGGTCTTATCCTGCAAAGTGCCATCGAGAGGTTTTCTGAAGTATATGATAGTACATCCTCTTAACTTGAACCAATTTGGTCCAACCAACTTCGGGAGGACAGAAGGTTTTACTAGGATTGAATCTGAAATCGGCTATGTACTCGATCCAATTGGCAAAAGCCAAGAGGCTCTCGGGCTACGAACGGCTAGGAGAACAAAGAGACACTCCAGTTTCAACACCTATCGTGAAGTGGAGAGGCTTAAAGGTCTGTAGATGATTCTAATGCCCATTTCAGTTGAATGGCACTGCACCGAGGTCCGATGTCTGGCCTCTGCATTTTTTTCGTTGATCAGAACCCATTTGCTTTTCGCAGCATTTATGAGATCGGATATTTCACCCCGCGAAAAATCCCATTTCATTTATGTCAAGTAATCTCCTGAAACGGGAATTTTTTTCGGGTAGCACGTGGTGGAGAGCTTTGAATATTTGTTGAATTTATAGTTGTAATGTCGATATTTGTGAGTGTTTTTTATTGTAAACAATTATGTTTTCTGCAACATTCTCAGTGATCATAGATGGTTATGTTTGGCCGCGGTATATCCATTGGTTTATCGAGATGCACTATGTCAATAGCTCTTTGGTCGTCGAGTGCTAGCTTTTGACCTTTGACAGTAGCCGCACATCAGTAATCAAATCTTTGAAGGATACCTACCACATAAAATCAATAATCCCACTTATCGATCGTTTTTCTTCATGAAATCGCGGGCTCTATTCACCAAGGGAGTTTCACACGCACTTGTCTCAGTTCGTCATTGGGCTCTTCCCCATTTAATTAATGCCAGTCGGTTTGGTAATCCGGCTATAATTGCAGGTTAGTTGTAATAGATTTAGCCGTAAATGCGCTGTTCTTCACTGAGCTCCGTTGATGACCCCACATTCGTAATGCGATAAACGCTCATAATAGAAATGGTCCCAGTCATCGAACCAGAGTCGATAACCTCCAATGGCCCATGAAAATTCCTTTTCTGAAGCTGAGAGATATCTGGGGATCGAGCAGAATTCATTTCGATCTGTAGGAGCTCTCATAAAGGTCTTTATTTCAGATGAATCTCGATGTCCAACATCGTGGACTTCTTCCGGAGACGTCTGTGTTAAGCCTTTCATTCGGCCATTGACGTCTGTGGAAGCTCAGGTTGGTCTCGTTGCTCTGGGTTTCCTTGTCGTTCTTGAGTAGAAGCAGGTTAAGGTGAAGTAGGTTAAGTTTGCACCCTTGAACGATCATTCTTAGGATTCTCGATTTCCGATTTCCGACTGATGCAGTCGGAAGGTAGTTCTTTCGTCTCCATTGATTATCTGCCATCTAATTGGGCGATTATTTAGCACAAATGCATGGCAGAAGGTGGCACTCTGTTTGATTGCGATCGTCCGGGTATGGTGGACGATGTGACAGAAATTCTACGGGTCTGTAAAAACTACCATTGAACTCTTTACCTTTGACAGTTTTGAATTTCAAACCGGTTTTAGAGCCTATTCGACAATGGGCTACTGGAAAGCACATGGTTGGTGTCGAGACGAGGAGGCGAGGCACCAAGGGCGATCGCTAGAACTGGGGACTTATACAAGGTGTAAGTGA
>UZAF01017238.1:0-29083 GCA_900617895.1 Haemonchus placei | reverse complement strand
ATTTGTCTACTTAACGATCAGTCGGTTCCTTCAGAGGATATTCAGACAGCGTCCCTGAAAAATAAGTGAGAGGAATTGGACGTGACAGTAGAGCGTGATAAGCACGTGCATTTATTTATTATCATATAGAAAAGAAGTTCGACGTCTACGATGGAAATCAATACCGTTTCTGAGGCGCGCCCCGCATTCCACTTCCATTCAGGATTGTACTGGCGTTTTGAATTGTGTACATGACCTACACAATGACTTGCGGTCACCTAATGTACGAGCCAGAGCTTTCATCCTCCCAGATGAGTCTGGTAACAATTGATCGGCACCGAAAAGTTGAAAGTCTTGGTTGGCCTGGGCGGATGTCCAGGATTCAACCCTCGGACTATGGGCTGTCGTGCTGGGCCACTTCACACTACACGCTCACCTCCGCCCTGAAAAAGGACGATCATACTGTGGAAACTAAAGGAATTATCAAGTAATAAAAATAACAAGTGCAGCTGATTTCGTTGTTTTTCCACATCGTTTATAAATCAATCCGAAGTCCACATAAATACCGATTAATCTCGAATTAATCAAGAATTCCCGTGCTTAACAGAATTAGGTATTTTGCAAAATAAGGTCGGTTGGATATTTCCATATTTACTATTTTTCTGAAATCTCCTGAACCTTTTTGAATTTGATATCCGAAAAAACGAGGTAGTTGAATAGTTTCAACTGGTCCTTTGGTTTTTGTCCCTAAACTCGAAAGACACACTGAACGATAATTTTGGGTTAACCAGTTTTGAAGGAATAATGGAGATGATAGTCGGGAACAATGCAAAAGTGGCTGCGAAAACGCGAAAGTCGGCCATCTAGAGAAATATCAGGCTTCAAAAAATAATGTAGTCAGGAGTATCGCGGCGACAAACGTTGCATATAAAGGGTATTTGGACGAGTTATTCAAATGTGTGTTGTATTGCGTACTGATGACTGGCTAAAGACAGCTAATGAGTGAGCAGCAAGAAATTTTTGAATTTCCAAAACCTTCTTTCTACTTCTAAAAAACTATTTCTCCCGGAATTTCTAAAAACTACATTCCCCACTTGTACAGAATAGGAGACCGAAGGTTAATAATGGGAAGAAGCACGGTAATATTTAGTTCACTGTTTTTTAGATTTTACTTTTACTTATCCTCTGCTTAAGCCTTCACTTTTTCGCTGTATGGTTGAATAAGATTCTGGTCTGTGTCACCGAAATGGACACGATTTCGTCATGTAGACAGAATTTTTTGCAGTGAACTAACTAACTTAGTGACATCGTACTGTATCTTTTCTCTCCTTTCTTATCTTTAGGAATCAGTGGAATATTTTTGGGGGTCATACCCATAGTTCAGAGGCCAAGACTCGATTTTTGTCCTGTCCCACTCGTTCATCTCTTGAGATTGGCTATCTACTTGATAAGAAGGTTGCCTGCTAACGGTAAATGGGAAAACGCTGAATTGGCCTTCCCTTGTAACTCATTGTGCACATCAATCAGTCATTCAAATAGCAAAAATATTTGGAGCTCAACTTGAACACATAGCGCACTCAAAATAGGATTGGCCAACGACTGAAGCTCCGTTTCTTTTATCAATTTCAAACTCGTTCCGTTGGCTGAGCAACTGAAAGAACTATTGTCAGAGATAAGAGAATCGCAGAAATTAGGCAGGGTTGTGTACTCTACAAGGGTTGGCCTGTACGCCGGCCATGTGTATCCTTCCGAAACTAAAGAACTCGTCCTTAATTGGACAATTTGGAAATTTGCAAATTAATAGATAATGTTCTTTCTTCTTCATCCATCATAGTTTGTGTCGACCAGTAGTGTAACGTACCGTAGTTCGGGAGGAATGTGACCTTAACCATGTCACTAACCTACACCTCTTGTTTTTCTTACCACCTAGGTTCTCTCAAACAACTGCAAATCGTACTCGAATCTATAGAAGTATAGCCAAGGGCAGCACACTTGTAGTCAAATACTCTCGTAGACTATTTTTGGTGGCTTGCATCCATTTACTACTTTGACAGCCACTCATAACTTATGCGAAGAAGTCGTAAAGCATCCATAACGAGCCATAGGGATCTCCGGCTGAATGATGTCCAGGTGTTTTCAAGGTGTGTTGACTTGGTAGCGAATCGACTTACGGCCGGATGCCGTTTTGTATGAAAAATGCATAGTGTTGGTCGCGTGTTCACGTCAGAACCTTCACTTAGTTGACGAATTGCACCTAGGGAGTAATTGGGGTGAGTATTTGTGAAAAATGGCTGGAGGGATGAAGTTGACCCAAGAGCCAATAATATTCGTCCTAAATAGTTTTCAAGATAAAGTCGCAAGTCATAGAAGAGGCGGAGGTGGTGTAGTGGCAAATGGCACACTATCAAACACGCGTGGTCACGGGTTCGGATCTCGGATCGACATTCGATTAGGCGGTCATTTGGTACCAGTCTCGTCTGGGAGGACAGAGGCACTGACCTGTACATCGGCTGGCCACCACAAGTCATTGTATGAGCCATATACGCATTCAATATGCCACTACAGTTTTGAATGGAAGTCGAATACGTGAGCGCATTCCCCAAACGGGATTGCCCCAAGACTCGAATTTCATACCTCAATTTTCGAAGAACTCGTAGATAAATTCATAGTCCTGCTTAATGATTATTATTGCTTTTTCTGTTTACTTTTCCTTTACAAAAACTGGTTTTCCGCTGCAGCACGCAATCTTTAGGATTTTTTCTTCACTATTTTTTAAATTTATTTATAAAAATTACAAACGATTTGCTTCGCTATTAGAATGTGAACCCTTGAACTGGTTTTATATATTTTTGTTGTATTTAAAAAGCCAGGCTTGAAATTCCAAGCCACAAGAGTTTGGCATATTGTGGGCAAAACTTCGGCCTCGGAAGGGTTTACAACTTGTACATGTACGCTATCCATGTCCTCACTCTACTCTTTATCCCTCGCACTACCGCGATCCCACATAAATCCAATCCTAAACTCAGTGAATAGAAAATGGTAATTCTGCTCTTGATAAGTTTTGGTTCGGGAGGCGCAATATATTCGGATAAGATTTCATGTTATCCTTACTATGGTGAAATAAATCGCTCGCGTCTGTCTGTCTGTCTGTCTGTCTGTCTGTCTGTCTGTCTGTCTGTCTGCCTGCCTGCCTGCCTGCCTGCCTGCCTGTCTGCTTGCCTGTCTGTCTGTTTGTTTGTTTGTTTGTTTGTTTGTTTGTCAGTAACATCCGCTATACCCGAATAAGCACCTATTCAAATTCGGAGTGGGTCAGACTTGGGGCAAAATTAGTAGAGCCTAAGCGAGCTGAGAAATGAGTCAACAATTAATCCAAGAAGACCCACTTGCAATGAACTGGATGTTATCACAAGGGGCGGTACTTCCTACACAAATTCATAATTCTGTTCAACGAAAACGTGGAGGTCAGAAAAAGTGCAACAAGTGGGCAATGTTTGATACGTACGTGCTGGCACGCGTGAACCTAGAGAGTCTTCACCTATTGTGGGCGGAGCTTGCATGCAAATAGAATGTGTTTTATAAAAATTTAAAATTTTGTAAAAAACGTTCAAAGATCCGGAAAAGTTTGTTCAAAAGCGTTCCAGAACGGGAAAAAGTAGTGAGTTGAACTGAAGTAAGGTCAGTCAAATTATCGTGGTGGGCGGAGCGTGCGCCGAGTTGGGCGTAGTAAGATCACAAATACAAGTCTGTTCGTAAATGTTCCTTCCGATAACGTTCCCCGTAGATGAGTTCGAGTTGTTTTTTTCAGAATTGACGTGCCTTCTTCGGCCGCATTCCCCTTCATATGCTCTCTGACGACAATTGGCAGGCGATCTCTACTCATCCAACAAACACTGTTAGATGCAGGTAATCACTAACCATTGATACATGGCGATCGGCTTAATAATCGGTCATAAATTTTATTTGGTTGGAAAAGCCATTCATATACGAGTCGAGGTAGATCCACGTCTGAAGATCCATACTAGAGAACAGAATTTTTAACTCAGTCCACTACTATTCACAGAGAGCGTGGAAGAATTGCCGTAAGGGGAAAAAGGGTGCGGGAGGAGGGAGAAACGAGAGAATGAGGATAAAGTGACCCCTCCAACTAGTAGCAAACATTCTGTCATGGCCTAGCCTAGAAATTCTTAATTGCATCTTCATCCTTGATTCCGGATTATATTTTCAGCTGAATTAAATGGTCAGCTTCCTCAGGAGCTTGTATCATAGCATGCTCTCAAAATAAACTCAGCCAGTGGAAGGGTCCGACTGTGCAGAACTCATAGCACAGTCCAGGTATAATGAAGTAAATGAGTTATTTAAGGAGCTCCTCGCATTGTTTCATCGGCTCCAACCGAAGTCTTCTTTCATTCTCGTGACGATGCTGATTATGTCGTTCTGCCATGTGCTGCAGAAGGCAACCCTCAGCCGGTGATCACTTGGTTCAGGAATGACATCGATGTAGTGAGTTGCTAGTATCTTCGCTAAGGTCATGTCTGCGATGAGAAAATCTTATAAGATAGTCGTACTCGAGTATTTATGAAAAGAGTAGGAGGGAAGGGATTGGCCTAGGAACGAGAAGTTTCAGATAAGAAGGTTTTGCCCTCATTGTCCCAGCTAATTCTCTCCCATCGGCTCGACTTATTTTCTCGGTGAAGTTCAGAAAGATTTCTTGAACATGGGAATGTATGCAGTTCTGTATTTGGGCACTTTCTGAAAAGTGATAAAGTGGGAGAAGGGGTAGATGACGAGAGCTCCCAGGTGCTAAGTTGTAGAGCAGTAAAGTGGCGCAAAATTGGAATAGTGGCCATAAGTTAAAAGGAATCGCCAGGGTTATATCTCCTCCAATCAGCCTCTGGTTCAGAATTGTAAAGAAATTTAGCCATTATCTTCCTCCTAACCTTGCCTGCACTTTGCTCTACATACCCTGTGTGTTCAAATCAGGAACGCAGGTATCGGACCTAGATACATGAAGATAGCGCTTTCTAAGGAAAATCACCCTCCAACTGGCATCCAGACCATAGAAGGAACGTCCCTTTTGGAGGACTGGTGGCTCTTTAAGAAACACCGAATCGAATATTCGCGATTTTCTTGATGTGCGAATTAGGTAAATGCTAATCTATCGTGGAATCAACGGTTTTTAGGTGGTACCTTCCGGTTCCAGTGTGCCATATCTGCTGTCTGGTGGATCTCTGTTAGTTCCAGCCGATCCATCATTAGCATATTCGTCGTTCCATTGCACTGCAAAAAATCGACACGGTGAAGTCAGGTTCGGATAGATTTTATCTCCATTAGCCATTAACATTCCTATACCTTTGAAATACTCATAAATGCCTTAAAGTGGCATAGCTACAGCTACAATCTGAAGGATGAAGCCTGTTGACGTCGTTCAATACGTGTTGGTATGCGCCCCGCATTTGACTTTCAGTTGGGACCGTAGTGACGTTTTGGATGCGTATGCGATCCATACAATGATTTGCAGTGGTCAGCCGATTTACAAGTCAGTCCGTAGGGATGGAAGGCTTTGTTAGGCCAGGCACGTGTTGTTTCACAATCCAATCCCTGGACCATGCAGGCGACAATGCGCCACTTGGCACCACACCACCCTCGCCCCCATATATCTGATGAAAGATCTTCATTGCACATACTCGAATTCGAAATATGTGATGATGTGAAGTAAAGTGATTTCCCGCTTGCCAATTCCATGTTCACTCCGATTAACTAATTGTATAGATCTAAGACTAAGCGTAAACAGAAAGGGCAGTGGAAGGATTTTCCCAAAAGAAGCTTAATTACGATAAATGTGCGACCAACAGCAGCAGAAAGNAAGAGGCAGCCATAATCTTTGAGATCTAGCTGCATCGAGAGACATCGGACGGTAGTAAGTTGAAGAACAAACAGCATCAAACCAATACTACGTAGAACCCCACAAATCCAAATTTAAGTATGAGCTGCGGTTTACGGTAGTAAGCGACAGGGTGCGACAAAAAGTCGCCTTTTTAAAATAGAAACGATACATAATGCAAGGACATACTGGACACGTGACGGCGAAAAACAGAGAAGAAATTCGTCTGCCAAGCTTCCGTCAGTAGTTCCTAAACCGTAAATGAATAAAAAATACGGAAATGGTAGTAATTGGTGGCAGAGTACAGCCAAAAGTCACAAGGCGGCAAGAGACGGCACTAAGCGATAAGTGGCGACACTGGGCGACAAGCGGCGGCACTGGGCAACAAGTGGCGACACTGAGCGACAAGTGGCGACACTGGGCGAGGTGTGGCGACATTTGGCATCTATACCTTGGCAAGACGTTTCTGAGCTAATTATCCATAAAAATCCCGATGTGTAATAGAATTTAAATTCTTTTGACCCTTTCCCTCAAACCGATCACTATTAGTAGCCAAGCGCTACTCGATCGACGATTCTTTATTGGGATGCTGACGTTTCAGTTTTTTTGGTGCATGGTCAGTTGTTTGGTTTTTATTCCCACTAAATTTTTTTAGAGGCCCGTCTATACTACTGAAACCGGCATTTCTGGATTCGTTTCGAACACATCGCGGTAGTGTCGTTCCGCTGTATAATGGTGGTGCAAAACTTGAATGTGATGCGCCAAATCACCAACCGAGTAAGTTTTTATGGAAGTTTATAGGTTCATAAATGTTACGATGTTTCTGTTTTTTTTTTTTGACCAGTAAACCTGCTGGACCTGCTGGAGTCTCTTGTGTAATATATGTACATATTTCGTGGCACAAACTGACTGTGTCGTAGACATATCAATAATCTCCTGCTGACCAGATCAGCTACTCATTTGAAGCTACCCAACGTGCCAATCCACATTTCTAGCTTCTCCTCAGTGATTTGTAGCTTCTTCTCGAGCTTATCAGATTTCTTTTTCTCGCTTATCGAGCCCAAGTTATAGGCTCAAATAGTTCGGGGTGTTAAGCTAGGGCCCCCACCCGGTATAAGTAGGTTAATAAAGCATAAAGTGTTTGGGTTCTCCCCCAGACAAGTCGCACCGCACCGATTTACCGGCTCGTGCTGGATAGAAGCTTCGGTTGACCTGACCGGACGATGATACGGGATCTAATTCCCTGACCGCGCGTGTGAAAGTGGACACCACATGTCCCTGCACCACCTCTTCTCTTGTATAGGTTGCCACAACTTCGATAAGCAGTTTTGGCATCAGATACAATCAGCTGCAGTCAGTCCATTGGAAGTAATGCTGGCACCCGAATCGTGACTGTAATCCTACGAGTTTGAGTACTCCTCTAAATAAGGAAACTACCATAGTTGCTGAGAAGCTGGAGCGCAAGGTTGAGGCTAAGAACCCTCCCAAGCATATCACGTTACCCATGCTGTAAGCCCATTTCAACTTGTTCCTACTTCTGAGTAAATTCGTTTATTGTCAGTGCAACTGAAGACAAATCGAATTAATGTCTCATCTAGCCTTGTACTTAGTTGAACATAATTGAGTTCCGCTAGTTTATTTCCTTTATTAGCAGCAATATTAGTAACTAAAGACTGTATCTATTCCATGTGCACGAATCAAGGTTGTGAAAGCTGTGATACTGTCCCAGGACTCAAATTATTGCACTAGGGACTACCAGTCCTTTCCTACGATTTGCCCGACAAAGTAGCTGTCGGTCTGCAAAACTCAACAGTTATGATTAGCCGGTCTAGGTAGTGAATACCGCAATGTTGAGGCACAAAGTTTGTCGACTCTTAATCTATTTGAAGGGACGAGCACAGGCTTAGAAGACTTGCTAGGCATCAGCTCTACATTTACGATAAAACTGAGACACTTTTTGGCTTTTCTAATTTTAGAACTGTACAGTTGGCAAAAATAATGGAATCAAGATGACATGACAGAGAGGTCCTACCTCGTCTGTCATGTCATCTTGATTCCATTATTTTATTGCTCCAGAGGCGTTATACCTTTCTGGACCTCGATAAAAAATTACCTGACCAAAAGCTTTTGGACTTTTCCAAAAGAAAGTTGCATCTCGATATCTTCTTTAAATTCGATGGAGTAGCCTCAGCTTGCTATAATCAGGTCGTTCTCCTAAACTCCAATAGGAGTAGGTTTTCTTCGTAGTTTCCAACCTACGATCTAGTGTCTCTAGTCAATTCATTCCTCAGAACTATGAGAATAGCATTCCGTATAATTTCTCTACGTCAGTACTTCTTGAAGACCATAGTTACCCCTCAGACTCTCTCCAGATTACTGAAACTCATTCGGGTCCAGTCAGAAAGCCCGAAACACCCTTCCAGTAAAACCCTTTGAATCATCATCGTATTCGGGAGTAATCTGTCACAACTAATATTGAGCCCAATTGGATGGACTCGTCGGTCAACTGACGGGCACTCCCATTCATGGTCGCTATCCCTGTTGATCTTAAAAGGCCGTAGAGCGCGAAATTGCCTCATTAACATGACTACAAGGCGCTTAGAGCGGCGATAAGTGACAGATGCCCGTTATATATAGTTTTCGTAGTGGTAATGAACGGCTGGACTCAGAAGAGCATCCTAAGAACCGAAAGTCACTCTGGACACTTGTACAGTTCCGCTATGGTAATGGAAGTTACCCCAACATTGCTACACCAGCCTTCACTCCTCGATTTCAGCAGAATAATAGGTCTGTATCCTTTAAAACCGCTTCAGAACAAAGGCTGGAGAGCCACTTCGCTCATAAGGTACTTAGCTAGGTCTTTAGATGGATCATATAAGTCTTTCTTCGGTCTGAGGCCGACTGGGTAAACTCAATTTTGCCCGGAACTTCAGGAATACTGACTGAAGCGCAGGCTGGCTCTGGGAAGTTGTTGTGAGGCCTGACTGACCTTCGGATGCCCTTGCCAATTCTTTGTCAAAGTCCTTTCAAATGAAAATCGATGTATGGCGCAACCGCTACACTCCCTCAGCGTCAATCTTTTACTCCGCTTTCGTTCGAAGTTAGAGAATGAAACCTCCCGTGTTCCCATCTGACGTTCTTGTTCAGTTTTATTCGTGGAATTCGGCATTAATTCTTATCCACGCCATCCCCATGCGCATAAATAAGCATTTCAATTAAATTTAAGTAGCACGTAGAGTAATCTACACCATTCTGTCTTGGCGCTGTAGTGATGGAAAACTTCCTTGACCCTTAGCTCGACAGGGTCTGCCTCCGTCCCGTAGCAGCCTTTCCTCCGAGATAAGATCGCTTTCGAGAAAAAGGCCTCCCAGTTCACACAGATATTTCCTTACATCTTCGTGACGGGGATGAGTCTTAGTGTTCTCCATAAATTTGCTCATCGTGCTATCGTATTTGATTTACAAATACGGTGCTAAAGGGCTAGCGTTTTGACATTTTGACGGGTATTGCAGTTCCCCGCAGTTCTTTTGACGTCTTGCGGCACTCGAGCAAACAGTTGAGTAATGGAAGATGCAATTTCGTCGACTGTGGAGATGTCCACCGATAAGAATGTCCTTCGAGCACCTAAAGATCTTTAGACGTAGATATGTCCGTGACAGAAAGGAAAACAGTTTTCTTCCCTGCCGCAGTCTTTCTCCAATTCGACCACAAACCTTCGGTAGTCATCATCCTGAACAGAGCCTAAGAGGGCTGTCAATAGAGCCGAGAGACTCTTTGACTTTACTGGTATCAGAGAGCAGTCATATTTGTCTGTTCTTTATCATCGAGGGCTTTTGTACTTACACTGAAGCTCTTAAATGGCACAGGTGGTAACGGCAAATTGCTATACCCTACGATCCAGCAAGATGAGGTACAAATGAAGTCACCTTGCCTCTTCTCCAACTTGTCTGTGCCCTAGGAAACATGAACCGGTACGTCTCAGGCGAAGGAAGCATTTACTAGCATAGTGGACGGGTCTCCCAAGCAATCATCCAGGCCATATGCATAACCAGAAACCATTACCATTAAGTAGATGATTTCTCTCATCTTTGCCACCTGCTTGGCCTGATTTAGAAGCAGTCCGATAAGAGGCCCGAAGCTTGGTCTTTTAATAAGTAGTTTTCAGGTTTGACCTGCACAGAGACTTCATTACTAGGCGACTACTAACTAGTTCATGCGAAAGTTTGGAGGAAACGAGCTCTCATCTAACCCCAGGTGTTAAGAGAAAAGTTGACATTGAGGTCTTTTGGCTGGTTTCTGTTGGCTCTTCCTTCCCCACCTCATAAATTTCCTCAGACTATTGCATATTCTGCCCTGTAAAGATGAGAATCCTTCGTTTTTACCCTGCTGATAATGTTTTTTAATAACAGTAAGGTCTTTGACGAAAAATCTGTTGAGAAACTGTTGAATATTGCCTGTTTACAAAAATCATCTATTTTCGAAATCCGAGTGCCGGTCAAATGCGTGTCGCAATCCCTGAAGATCTAACTTGATCGTTCACCTTAGAACCGTGCGTCTATCGCTGTATTTCCTGGTACACTTCAGTAAAAGGAGCCATGCCGTTCAAATCATCAAGAAACTATTGATATCTCGTCACTTTCTCATATTTCTTTTGCGAGTATCGCAATCATATCAGGTTTCTCGTTAGGCAATGGACATCATTCCGGGAAAGTCTTGTCCATCAAGTCTCTGGGACGAGCCTGAAGTCTAATGCTATTTGGGATACGTCGTGAGAGGGGTGGCAAACGAAGCCGGATGGCTTCAATGCAATTCCCACCAGACCCACAACGACTCGCCATATCACTCACTCTATTCCGTTTCTTCCAATTCCCTCGCCCCCTCGATATCTCCATCTCATTCTAATTCCTATTCATATCCAACATAGAACGGCTTGGTTGATGCATTCGTTTTTTCGCATGAAATTTATTTTAACAAACAGATGGCATGCCATTGGCATACTGTAGTACGCTCATAAACAAAATAAAATCCTCGTTTATGAGATTTAGCCTGACATTTTTCTATCCACACGTTCTGGCCTCACAGAAATGTTTTTGAAGGAATGGCGTCAGATGATGAGTATGACAGAAACCTTACAATTTTTCCATGGTGCGAGTGGAGCCTTTGAGGAAGGGAGGGGTCACACATATCTACTCATACTCATTTTCCATCAGCACGACGGCTGACAGCATTCTGTTACGTGTACCCCTCTGACACCTTTCTTCCTTAAATTTTTGAGCTTTTTTCGGGACTTGACCGAGATTGGGTCGTTTTTGAATGAAAAAGTGAGAGAAGGTTCATTTTGAAGAGATCAGATTTTGCGATATCAGGACCGTTCCTCTGTGGCTCCGACCAGTAACCGTTAACTGAACCCATTTCATCCACAAAATTTCCAAAAGCGATCTACACATATCGATGCAAAGCGGTTCACTTCTGCTTCGAAGGTGAAGCCATCAGGCTAGGTATCCTGGTAGATAAAATTGATTCCAGACTTCAAACAAGCTCTGATATACTAGAGCAGGAATAAGGAAGTAGGCGAAAAGTACGGCTGTTTGTTCTGGAACGGGTCATGCACTTCGTTTCCAATCGAGAAACATTCAAATACGTATGAAACCGAGCCCTGATTTTTAATTTTCAAATAGTGACTGATTTCAAAGAAGTGAATCTCTCGACCTGGTCGGGTTGGGACCCTGTTGAGATTCCTCTCATTTTTTAACGCTTTTGAGTAATCCCTTTTATGTTGCTGGCAATTGATTACCGAAGTAATCAATCGAAGAGAAGGTGATTCTGTGATTCTATTTTGAAAGGGGCCCACCCAGACGTTCGTGCAATTGAGAGCAATCGCCAATGACTGATGTTTTTCAAGGGCGAAATCTTTCGAAATGAACAATAAACATTGGCATATGCCATTCTCTCTCACATCTGCAACCATCCATTTAATTCGAATGACTTTCTGATAACGAGAGGATTTTGAGAAGGCAACGGCGGGTTTCAAGGCTCGTGCTTCATCAGTAGTAACACTTCAAAGCGGCAAGGGTAGAAGGTACCTCTAGAGGAGGACATACTTAAAGGAGTTCTAGATTGAGTTTATTGAGGCTAATGAAGTTTTCTATCCATGGTCAACTGCAGCTAAACTCGTTCAACAGAGTTCTCTCTGAATGGTCCTTTCAACGCTTCATAAAGGTCAGATCCCAGTTGAACTCCATTCCCCATGAGTTCTTCTTTTTATCGTTAGTCGTTCGTCTTGTTTCTTGAAATGCGCAATGCTAGCCACAGGAGTAAACAAACATTGGGAGCTTTACCTTTTCCCTGGAGGGGAAGCGACGCGTTCCACCAGCTCGTACATTCACCATGGATTCGATGTCTTGAATCAATCAAGCCGCCACATAATTCCCAAGCAACTATCACTTTTCGACATAGAAGGACAAAGGATCAAATCTTCTGGTGTTAATCAATCCCGTTTTTCGGAATGCGGCTATCATCCAGCTTCCATTAAAAATTCCGAACATTTAGGATGCGTACTAAGCCTGTACAGCGAAATACAGAGGTTATCTGGTGCATAAGCTAGCGTATTTTCTTTTTATAGACAAGTTAGTACCAATTGTGGTTGGATGGCGGGTACCGATCAGGAATTCGATCCCTAGGCCGTAGATGTGAACCCGCCCATTTCGTGGCACAGTCCCCAGAGGATGTACCATGTCAAAAGCATGTGGGTTCGGAAAAGTCGCTGACATTATGCTAATTGCCAGGGATCAGTTTTAATGAGGGTTTAATGAGGGTCATCACCACCTCTATTTCTCTCCTTTACAAATGCCGAGGCACATTTCATCATTGTTAAGATTGAGTTGTAGTTGTTGTCAGCGTCAATTGTGAGTTCTAATTTGAGTAATGGCCACGATGTATTGTTGTTTACAGTGTTTTCGGCTTGTTTGACGTAGGTCTAATCTCTTGAGATCCAAACTTCGCATCGAAACTTCATTTCACAAGCATTTCCCTTCAGGAAATGAGATATCTTCGCTTATAAAGAGCTCTATATCACGTAGCTAGGAAGCCAGTTCCATACGGGCCATCGTCCCGGGGGCTGGGCCGTTCGGATACCGATCAGCTGTCCACAATCACCTCTTAACATCAGGTATGGAAAGATTAATATAGCGAAAAATGTAGCAGCAAAGGGAACGAGCATGCAGCAACCGGGGGCTGGGCCGTTCGGATACCGATCAGCTGTCCACAATCACCTCTTAACATCGGTATGGAAAGATTAAATATAGCGAAAAATGTAGCAGCAAAGGGAACGAGCATGCAGCAAGAAGGACCAAGCTTTCTGAAGCTTATCAATCACGCCTTTGCGATGCGCCTCGCGTTTGTCTTCCATTCTGAATTGCGGTGACGTTTTAAGGCGCATGTGGCCCACACATACCTGCGGTGGCCATCTGGTTCATACGTCAGTGTTTCTATTTTACTAGAGGAAATTGACCGCAGGAGGGAGGGATGGGACGGAAGCTTGGTCGGATGGATGGTTTCAAGCTGGAATTCGATGCTTACCGGGACATGCGGCACTTCACCATTTCGCCCTCCACTTCACCTAAGCCTACCCATTTGGTTGCCAACCATAAATACATCGAAGTACTCTTACAAAGAATTCCAAATGCTCGAGCCTAATTGGTACATTTAGACTAAGCCTACCCATTTGGTTGCCAACCATAAATACATCGAAGTACTCTTACAAAGAATTCACGAATGCTCGAGCCTAATTGGTACATTTAGAACGGTGTTTGCATATTTACTTTTCAATTGTGGAGGCTTTTCAATGCATACCAACGTCTCACATTGAATTATGTAGGTTACCAACGTCTCACATTGAATTATGTAGGTTACTGATGTCTATACCAATGTCCTTCTATCCAAAGAAAGTTCTCGAAGAAGTTCTCCGACAAAAAAGTTACCACCAAGACTTTGGCTGAGAACGGCCGTTTCCCCCACCATATGCTCGTGCTGGGCCTGAATCCGCACTTGGACCATGTGAGTAACAATGCAGCCTTTAGGAGTGAGCCTTTCCCCCTTCTTCCAGGAACTGGAGTGGCAAACAGGGAGAAGCCTCACAGACCTAACAAAGGAAGTAGATTATTTTGTATTCAGAAGTTTGNGCCGCTCAGAATTCACTTCAAAGCGACTTTTTGAGTACTCCGTTTTGTAGACCTTCTTGATAAACATGTGTCATCTCGGGCGCCTGTGCTTCTCAGGGCAGTGTGGCAGCATGCCTCTTGGGGCTGAGCGGAACCGTCATGTTGATTCTGAGCATTACTAGACAATCCTACTGCTTAAGAGTCATAAGCTTACGCGATGCGGTGAGGGCTAGTAGTTGAGAAAATTTATGAGGACGGGGGCGGAAGGTCTTCCTCGAGACGATTTTGAGGGTAGAGCTGAGTAGCTGGAACTTGTGTTGATCAACCCTTGATTGGCTCGTTTTCGCCAGTCCAGGCAGCACAGCTGGGTTCGAAGATTAAGCTTTACTTAACCTGCATCTGGTCGAATTGGAGAGTCAAGTACTGGGATTGTTTTGAGGTATGGCATGACATAACCCAAGTCGAACTCCTTCTAAATCGCTTATTTGCTTAGGCCAGCAGCACAACCGGCCTGGTAATACCAAAGAACCCTAGGACGTTACTGATTAACAATGCTAAGTACTTTGTAGGATGTAAAACTGTTGAGAGCAATGAGCGCTTTGAGATTAAGTGAATCCGTTTGATGTTTGTTCGTTCTTAAGCCAGGCCGTGGGGAATGTTTACGTAAGAAAGTGCCCGTCTAGGAAAAACAACTACTTCTCGTCTTAGATTGCTTAAGAGGCAGATGTTTAGACTTGTGGCTCATTGACGTAAGTTTTGTGATGGCTATTACGATCGCGACTGGACAGCCTTATCAGGCTCGCTCGATTCTTGTCGTGGCTGTTCCATCGGGTGGTACTTCACTAAGTGATGCTGCAGGAACTATGTAGAATTAAGAGCTTCTCTTGCTTTTCAGAAGTATAGCCGGGTTCTTCCAATTAGGCCGGATTACTGGCCAGTTATGGGCCAAGGAGATCTGTCCCCCGTTCTCCCCTTTTCCGCTCATCAATGAGGCTTTTCTCATTCGTACAACTTTGATATCTCCGAAGCAGTTATCTCCGAGAATTCGACGCCCACAAGTTAGGCCTCTTTCGGCTGTCGCGGCCAAATGGGACAGAGCTGCAGGGGCGAGATGTCATGATGTAATGGACACGATTCTAATCTAGTCGCCGCCCCTTTTTATGTTCACTATTCACGGCCGTAACGGATCTAATCATTACGACGCCACGCCACCGAGTCTTATGAGGCAATAGCCCGATTTAGACCGCAATCAACATATAACTGCTCTTACATAGACTTAATGGCTCTTCCATGCCCGAGTTTCTCATCATTTGAGCTGAATTACAAGCATTCGTCGGCAGTTTTTTAACATCGAGGCAGAATCTTTAGACTTGGACGAGTTATCTTATCGCTTTTGACTTGTGAATCGACATGCCTCTTCTGAGCTCCTCCTCTGCCCAGATCGTACAGATATCGTATCCTTTCTGTACGAATTTTCTTGCCTTTCCCTGTCATCTTGATCTTTTTGGCTTCAGAAGGTTTATTAAATATGTGAAAACTCGTCCTAAAATTATTTTCTTACAGCGGCATGACCAAATTTTACAAAAACTTTCTCTGAACAATTCTGGAGCATGAATGAAGTCCCGATTCGTTCCTTGAAAACGCGATTGCAGATCTGTTTGGCGATTACGGATGAGCCTTTCCTTTCATCGGAGATGAAATACACTTTTTTCCATCTCATAAAAAAGGCTACTGAATGAATTTTCGCTTTCATTGTTTCTTCTGTCGGTTTTTTAAAATTCTCCCTCATGTTCAGCGTAGAAGTCCCACCCACAATTCGAAGAGTTTCTCCGCCCCACAGGGGTTGCATTCCATACCCTTTACAACGNTCATCATCATGTCTTTACAGTAGATTACTTTATACTCTTACTGTGAGCTGCCTGAAGCGCCTGGTCCTTCGTACCCATGTCGAATCCAAATTCAACATCGTCCCTTCTGCCCGAACGTAATCAGAAGCGGCGAGGTAATTTCGTCAAGTGGCTATTGAGCGGTGTATTTCGATATGCCACTTCAAGCTCGGTGCTATGATTGATGGGCGTGTTGTATGTGGAGGACCTCTCGACGGGTGGCAATCTCCGTCCAGCGGAAGGGCGGATGTCTGACTGGCACGTTCGTGACCCCTCAAATCCCCTCATGTGACTAATTTTGCTGTACGATTCCATTCCAGGTCTCTATGTACTGATATATGTCTCAGGTTAGGGTAAGTTAGGGTTAGAAAGTTTTTTGGCTTCGTGTCGCTCACCGGCCTCTTTATTAAACTGAACTGGCAGGAGACACTTCAGTCAAGCCTCTAGTTAATGAAGTTTAGACCGAGTGCATACTTGTCTGACTTTTTGACGACTTCTCTCTAATAGGGCTCACTAGGCATACTGTAGACCCTCAGTGCCCCAGGCGACTTTCTTTTCAATAACGATTTGTGATACTGTGAGCGAAGATCGTCCTATTTTTGAAGGGTTGACCATGTCGTATCGAATTTTAACCGCACTGGCAATGGTGTCTTTAGCTCAGAAGTGGCTTCTGGTCATTCTGCCGTTTTGAAAATAGGATGTCATAAAATGGCAAATAAGTGGGCGATGGGTCTCATGGGGCCATTTCTAAATGGCTTAATGTGGTGCTTCCCATCTCATGCTTAATGTCTACCCTTATCTGAGAGCGGGAGGTCTATTTCGAAACTAGTAATTATGTAAGTGTATCATCGCCACGGTACACAGTGCTATCCCAGAACCTCTTTAGGGTTGCGAATTTCAGCTCATTCCCGAATAGAGCACGCAATCCCAGACGCCTGGGTGATCTCTAAGACTTTCGAGCGGCACTCTGCCTAAACAATTCGTGCTTTCCGGTACATTCTCAAAACTCCCTGGCTGTAACTGAAAGTGGGCTCAGCCTGACGAGAGGCAATATCGTCCAAATGAGGAACTGCGCTTTTGCAGTCCCTCGTATTCCAGTTTTACACCAGTTAAGTCCCTGGCCTAGCCTTACACAAACCTCGAAATCCAGCTGCTTATCGGAGTTCATGGTTACGAGCGTGTTCATGGAGTGTAACCCGCTTCGTTACGCTTAGCTCCAGCAGATGTTGGGCGAACGTTTTTTCTGAGATTGCAGCCGAAACGTGTCTGGCTTCAAGTAGTAGTTCATTGTTTTTGCATGTACGGCAGCTGGTTGTAATGTTAAACAACATGTGTTTCGATTGATATGCTGACCAAGTCGCCGGCCGACAGACAAATAACTTGCAGCCCCACCATAACGTACGGGAATTAGGCGAACCAAGCCCCTGGATTTCTTTGCTTCTTAAAGTTGTTTTCGTTGTCCACCGCTGATTAGGTTCCAGTTGACGATGTGACGACGAGCCGTTTCCGAATTTGGCCAATCAGCACCACCACCAGCAAAGGCAGCATTGGAGCGTTATGCTGCCTCGTTCCTTTGCCATTTGTCTTGTCCCAGAAGAAGCTTATGCGACATTCAGCCGGGGTTCCTGTCTCTGGTCGGTATTCCTCAGGGGATGGGCTGGCCGATAGCATAACAGCAAGGCTGTTCCGTTCGACATTTCATGTTTATCGCACGGCCAGCACACATTGCTAGTTAATATGCAAATCTANAATCAGCACCACCACCAGCAAAGGCAGCATTGGAGCGTTATGCTGCCTCGTTCCTTTGCCATTTGTCTTGTCCCAGAAGAAGCTCATGCGCTATTCAGTCGGGGTTCCTGTCTCTGGTCGGTATTCTCCAGAGGACGGGCTGGCCGATAGCATAACAGCAAGGCTGTTCCGTTCGACATTTCATGTTTATCGCACGGCCAGCACACATTGCTAGTTAATATGCAAATCTACGTCGAAAACCGCGACAGCTCGTCCTTCCACTAGCGTTCAGTCACATCATCATCACTTCAGCCTTCACTTGGTTACTACTTTTTTCCTCCAGAAAAAGCTGCTTCTAGTTCGGAGTCAGCTGTTGCCTCTGGCTTTCTATAGAGCCCAAACACTGGAGTGCTTCTCTGACTTTCATATCAAGTTTTTTTGGATTTCACCCGCCATGCCAATCGAGAACAGTGGTCAATCTCTGAATACCCTTATAGGAAAATTCACTGATTTTCGAACTATTTCTGTATTGCCGTTAATTCATCTGAGTCGAAAGGGTAAAGCTTTTTCTATGCCCATTTCCGATTTCCGACACCGCCTATAATCGTTCGTCCGGTCTTTCTGTTTTCTGCATTCTTCAATGATTGATCTGTTCCCAAGCTTAAAACCCTCTCTGCTTGGCCTCATAGGAATCGGGATCAGTTTGTGCTTGACAAATAATTTCTGCGACAACGTATGGTAAGAGCTCAGAGAGCAGTCTCGGGCTAAAACCTTCCTCAGGTCGTTTCCCATCAAAGCTTGTGAAGCTCTCTGATTTTACTGTCTAACTGGGTAGCAAAGTCTTTTAACAGAAAAATTCTGTTTCTACTAGGGTCAGGCCTACCCAAATTGCTGCATGCTGCTTGCTTCAATTATGGCCTCCTGGCTCGAGAGGCAGGCCTCTTGGGGTGAACCTGAAAAGGGATTAGGCGTCAGAACTTGAAAACATTAATTTTTCGTTGCTTTTGTCTCTTTTGTATAGAAAGCTCGTTGAAAATTGCATTTTTCTTTTTTCCTGTTCATCTAGAACCTTCTCATTCTCGTCTAATTCTCTTTCTAATTAATTCCACATCTATCCAACGGAAAAACTGTCATTTGGCTAGGCAAAACTGCTTTCGAGAATTTTGTCATTTCCAGAGAACCCATTAAGATTCCTTTTTCCTTTTTGCCCATGACATTTTCAATTTTCTGGCGAACACAAAAAGGATACAGAAAAAAGGATGTCATTTGGGACATCCCTGCCCTTGTCTCAAGTGCTTCTCATTAGCGGTCTGCTAAATTGCCAAAGACTTCCCCCAGTTACTTCCAGCATCTTTGCTGGGATCTTGTTCATTTACAAGGCTCAGTCATAGTGAAAGCTTGATCGATTTAGGCTTCTCCAAAACTTTTCCATTTCGCTTCTGTAGTTATTCTGCTTCTCTCCCACTTCAATGCCCACGTAGACGGCCAGTCGAGACACTAGTTGCTACTGTGTTCCGCATTCTATACCTAATATGCCCACACTCTCAGTCGACAAACTGGCTGCAATCGTCTTGCCTCGGCCGTTGGGAAATTAGTTCGAATCTTCAGCACCGAAGGGACCTTCACTAGAAATGAACAATCAAAATGAGTAGAATGGATTACAAAAAGCCACCAAGCAGGAAAGGGATGTGCAATGTGATTGGGAAACCAGCTGAGGGAAGAAAGTAGGACTAGAAGAGTCATCCCTCTATGGAGTGGTATAGCTTTGACCTTCATCTAAAGAATCGAGACGACACCAGTAACGATGTAGAGAGGTAACTGAGGAAGTTGCTATGAAAAGGAGTGTTTGAGGAGACGTCATTCTGTTAACGATTGGATGTCCAGGCTGGACGAGTTTTCCGAACTTATGGCAGCTGGTAAAGCTTTACTGCTTTCCTAACCCTTCCTCTCCATTTCTTATAATTTGAACTGACATACAATCAAGAGCCTGTCGGCCCGTTGTTTGTTCCAGTCCTCCACCCTGCCGGGTCAACTGATCAACTGGCATCTTTCTGAGAGTTGTATTCAAAGTCTTACTCGTCTGAGGATTACCCGCGATTATAGAATTTCATTCATCTCATGCCCATTGCCATAACCTCTCCCAGGTCAATAACCTTTAACGAAATCATTTCACAAAGTCGGAGTGCCGCCTAGTAATTTAATGGTGATAACCTTGAAATCCTCGTAGATTCTATGGGTGGGTAAGCAGTTATAATGCGGTCGTAAAACCGAAATTAAACGGGTCATTTGCCTACTTTCTAGGACTTCTTCATGGGGAAAGAGAGTGTGGCGTAACTTTTGACTAAAAGGGTCTCCGCAGGTAGTGATGGTCGCCGGTTCAACCCTTTAAGAGGCCGTGAAACTTTTTATCGACCACTCATGTGAACTCCTTGATTTCGGATTATTAGGGGGAGTGGTAGGTGTTACTGAGTGTTCTCTGCTATCGAAGGTTTTGTAATTTTGCATCAAATTCCAGCGCTCGGCTTACTCTGGGGGGCAACAACAGGATAAGTTGTGGGCGCATCTACGAGTCTATCAATTATCCCTTTATAATTAGCTTCAGTTTGCACAAGACAGCTAAGTACACTATGCAGCTGTTCCCATTTGTGTGATGCATGTTTGTTCCATGCAGCAGAAGCACCTGTTGATCGAATCGAGTACAAAGTCCCAAGACAAAGACAGATAGCAGTAGTATCCATTACTTCCAATATACCCATTGTTTTACTTATTTTCTTTTCATAGTTGGTAGGCTATCTAAAAAGACCCCCCTCTTTTCGAATCAGAGGTTCTAATTTAATGAAAGTCACGAGCTTCTTCCTACTTGCCTGGAGTAACCTAGAGGTCTCCGACTCAAACCTATCCACAAGTTATATATGAGAAATAACGAAAGAGCAAGTGGGAACCGCTGCTACAAGTAAGGTCCAGTGATCGAATTCCACCCATGCTCGAGATGTTTTACATTTTTCTAAGCCAATTAATTTGAGATGGACTAAAATGTGTAGGAAAATCAGTGAATTTTCCATTTCACAAGCATGGCGATTTGTGGGCAAAACTTTGGCCCCTGACAGGACTCGAACCCCTATCTTTTTATTCCCTACACAACCGAGAGCCCACGTAGCCTCGCGACGGAGTAACAACAGTTGACTAGACACCAAAATCTTCCGATCGGCTGGCTCCAGAAGTTGGTAGTATAGAGCAAGTATCCATTTAATGACAGCTAAGATCCTAATAGCAGTATGGTGCATGGCGCAATCCCGTTTTCCTTTTTATGGTCAGCAGACAATCGTTAGTTTTTGATTACTCAGATGACTGCTAATTTAAACGAATTTAACAGGACAGCTCTCTCGATTGCATCATGAATTCGATGTTTCGTCGCTTTTATTGCGGCAGTGGCGCTTGTTTCATCCAAATCCAAGCCCTGCATCTCTTTAGACTCCTTTCCTGGCTATATTTATCTAATCTGACCACAACTGGCTACAATGCCGTGGACTAAAGCTTGAGAGCCTCTTGAAGTCGGTATGTTGTCACAAGCGGCTTACGTATCCATAGCGGAGGGGCTATACAGCGGCTGATGTTGTTGAGCTACCGCCATCGCGCGCGCCACTACTCTCAGCCTTTGTTTGAGTTTCGCGTTGCATTAACACTGTCGCTCTATTCCTCGTATACCTCGTCCAGCTCCATCCTATCTTCATCCCACTTGCCTTCGCTCTCGTTTTCTCCTCGTTGAACTGATTCGTTCGTCGTTCTTTTTGCGCTCGTCTATCGCTAATCTCGCATGTCGCTTTCATTAGAGAGATTGTGTTGATTTAGCCCTGTCCGTCATCGCCGTCATCATCACCGCCACTGCCTTCGGCACCATCGGCCGTTCGTGGTGGTGACGATCGTCACAAATCTCCGCCAGTAGTCATAGTCTCCGCCTTAGCCAACTGAATCCCGAAAATCGCCTTCGTATCAAATCACACGCCGTATTGCGTGTGAATGTTTGTCCGTCATCGTGTATGTCCAGCTGTCCGATTCCGATTACCGCTGTTCAATGTTAACTAACAATTCTAGCGACTAACCCACAAGTAGTTCAGCACTCGCACCATCGCCTTTTCACCCACCCACTATCACCATCCTCTGTTTAATCACAAATACACACATATAATGCACTCGCATCATTGCACAATTTGCACTCGCACTCACCTTTAGCCCAGTTGGTTCCGTAGCCGACGCCGGCTGAATCAGTTCTCAATCCGTTCTTCTGTGGCTCTCTACGGTGTAGCTGTTCCTTAGCCTTCAAGTCTTCTATTTCACTCCTTCCTTAAATTTCGAAAACTTACAGAACTTTCACCTATGACAGCGTGGTTGCACGATTCTCTAGCCCTTGGTTACGTAGCCGCTGAGGGTGAACTTCATTTCTGCTTTCTCTTTTTCTCATTCCGCACGAGAGCAGCAGCTTTGCCTCAAATTCTTAGCTTTCACCACTTTACAAAAAGTGCCTTCTCAGTAAACTATCGCAGCCAAATCAGTGGCCTTGATTTTTGCAATACAAACAATTGAATCACTAAGTCAATAGATGATCCAGTAAATTCACTCAATCCATTCTCCCCACAAAGTATATCAGTCAGAACTCTTCGTCCTTCAGTTGAAAATCGAAAGATCTGTCTGGGACCCGGAGGTACGGTGAAGATCTACTTTCCAGTGGATTTCTGGTTTTCAGAATTTTTTTAGAATCAGACTGAGCAGGACTGGTGGTATCCCTTTCCTCCTGGGAGCTCGTTTGTTTCAGAAAATTCGTTAGTACCGAACTCCACAGAGGTGGGGTGAACTCTCCAGGATTCAAAACTTTTATGAAAAAGAAAGTAAAAGTGGCTAACGTTTGCATCTAGTAATGCAGCGACATCAAAGTAATTCGAAATAGGCCGTTTATTCAGAGATTTGATTCCTCTCAATTTTCTAGAGAATTTTGATTGGTAGATCTTGTGAGGCACTCCAATTTTGACCAAATTGTGTAATATGGGTTTTATCTCACAACTGGAACTTATAAGTTCTGTTGTCCCGGCTAGAGCTCGTATATTTATGATCATCCGAGCTGGTTCTGACCGATCAATTTCAATGATCATGTCGATTTTAACTACCTTTTGTTGCTGTCCGATAACTCTATGTTATTGCACACTTCAGCCCTCTATTTGTAATGAATCGTTTTTGGTTATAGCTCACTACTATCTTCTACAACAGTATATCACTTCGTATCAGTAGTAATGATCAAGATGGTGATGAAGTTGCTCCTTTGGAAGTTCTTAATCTTCTTACTTACCACAGTGGCACTCTATCAGCGGAGTAGGAATCTCATAGATAGTTTCACATACTCTTCAAAACTACCGTTAGGATTTTGTTGGGCATGGTCGTTTCAAACTTTCTTCCTACCACTACTCTCTACTGCTCCCGAGAAGACAGCCCTATTGTGTCCATCTTACCAGTAGTATTAGCTTTTCTTTTGAGGAATGTGCCTGTTACTTTTTCCGCCTCTTCCATCTTTTTTAAGAAATCCTTTTTTTTAAGAAATCCTTTTTTGGTTTGATTTCCGCTACCCACTCCACGTTTTTCAGTTTGCCTTCTCCTATGATTTCACGCTTCGTTGTGCTGTTTTCACGCCAATTTCACCATTTCACGTAGCACCACCATACGTTGCACCACGTCGCCTTTCACCCACGTAGAGCACTCGCACACATTCTGTGCTTCGTCCTTTAGCCGTGTCCGTTCATCAACACCGCTCGTTGTGATATTCATAGATCTCCTTCTGCTTTCCGCATCTAACGCCCACAAAGCTTAGCTGCAATCACCGTCACCATCACTACACAGTAACCCTTGGCTCTGTTCTCGGTTCTTTCCGATCAGATCTATGGGCCCGCTCAGCTTTCACTACTTTCACGTGGCTTACATGCTGATCACCTAATAATTTTTTTGTTGCTTCTATACCTGTAGAAATCTATACTACTATGCTATATGTGGCCAAAAATTATTTACAAAAGGTAAGGTATTCATTTTTAAAATTTTCCAAGGACATTTTATTTAAAACCCTAGATTTTCAGAGTCGTATTCGTTTCTATGGTTGTATGATTCATCAACTGAACGGATTTTTTCAAACACGGAACGATCGTTGGTCTCTTTAGATGGCACACTGTATTTTTCTTATGTCACGAAAGACGATGAAACGAGGTGATTATAATTGTTCGAATACAAGGCAGTTATTTGAGATTTTTCTATTAAAAAAACCCCAGTGTCACCGTAACAGGCACGAAAGGGATGGTGTTTGAGTGCCACAATCCATTGACCACTTTGAAATGACTAGACTTGGCGCAGTGGTTCGAGGCGCCGCATCGTAACAGAATTATAGCCGTGATCGAGTCCCATGTGACCTGACCGATTTTTCTTTTTCTGCTGCTTACGGAAGAGAACGGAAGTTTCTATATTTTGTGAAGGCTGACTTGTGGCAGTCAATACCTGCTCCTACCAGGCATTGAAGGGGTTCCACAAATATCGCTGAAAGTGTTGGGTGCAGGGCGCGTCCTGACAAAATCACTTATCAACAAAGCTGTTCGTTCAAAGATTTCTTAGAATCAGAGGGAGGCTTCAGTTTTTGTACGATTGGCAGTGCTCTTTTGATTTACCCCTTATATTCTTTTTGAAGCTCATTTTTGGTGCACTTGACCGTTTTCGGATCCCAGTGTACCGGAAGAGTCCCACATTAAATTCCCGTATTCAAAGAAAATTCCACAAGTGAAAGGATTGTGTTTTTATAGATCAGTCTTTGTTTTCATGGTATCGTGACAGATGTGGGATGACAGCGGTGCGTTGGTGATTGTTCCCCCATCAATTTGATGACGATTCTCATTAACGGAGACCAAGGTGGTGTGGGGCATTGCATCAGAAAACCTGAACCCGTCTAGACCACTGCCTATAGCTCCGGATATGGCTTGTTTGTACAATAGTTGGATTAAAGGTTAAAAATAATAATCTACCAATGGATTGAATGTGGATTACTACGGCTACCAGCTACGGCTCTGATCTCGTAATCCTAACTGCTTCCCATCTGGCGAATCCAGTATCTTTTAGGCTGCTTGTCTCGGATCCAGCAGGGCAATTTGATCTAGCATAATTCAATTTTTTACTAACTCACCAAAATATCATACTAAATTCTCTAAATATCTCCGAAATTGAACATGTGAGCATTTCATTGAAAAAAAAAACTTCTCGCGTAAAAGCAATATTCATGGCGCACACAAAATAATCGATCAGTACCTCACCTCACATTTTGTCTTTATAGCCATCATTTTCAAACGATGAGACAGTCATAGTTCAGACTTCTTTGTTAATGGATTGTATGGCAGGTACCAAGAATCAAAGTAATTTTTTCAGCTATGCTTGCTCGTTGTCGTTGTCGTCCACTCAGTCCGGTCATTATGGTCCGTTCTTTCAACTTAACGTGCCCCACTCCCAGGATATCCCATTCGCCCCTCGAATCGACTCAGCTCAACCACAGGTCTTTCCCGAATCGCCAACTGTTGGCGGAACCGTATATCTGGAGTGTTTCGCCTATGGAAAGTGAGTTCCGCTTCTTTTTTCAACGCCAATTTTGAGTACATCGTTTTCCGGTAGGTAGCAATAGGGGTCCAATCCATAGTCTATAGACATCTTGGATTTCAGCATTCCAATTCCAAAGCGAAAAAATGACTTCTTAAATTTCAACCATTTCGGCTAACCGTGGCCAGACATTTTTTTAGTTGCCAATTATCCCGACAAAGCGATTCAGTGCTAGGTCCCTTCAATCTATAATTCGAGGAATGGCAAGATCAGATTGCTCGATTTTTTGAACTTTTCCGGATGCGCCGTGCATCCCCTTTTCATAAGCACATAAAAAGCGTAAAAGTACTTGAACAACTATCTGATTTGTACAGTGGTCTTCACAAGCAAAACTGTATTTGAAGTAGTGTTTCCACCAATTCTGGGCAGATCCAGGTAAACCAAATAGCTTCAAAGGGATAAAGTTCAACTATATGAAGAAATCCTATCGAATCCAGTACTACGAGATGTTATTCGTTGCCAGTACATAGTCCCTTCTCCGCTCCAGTAGATCAAACCCCCAGCCAGTAAAGTATAAGGAGTAACTCCGCCAGATTGTTTTTCCACCGTTTTCAAAGGTTCATGGTCCGAATCATTTTGAATACAGGGGATCAGGCATGACGATCCTATAAGTGGGCCTGTGCTTGCTCTACGATAGCCTGAGCACCTTTATCATTGTGAGAGTTTTGACAGTTTCTAATCTCACCGTTACCGCACCCATCGATCATAGTTCGAACCTACCCGGGCTGTCATTCGTTTCTTCTTCCTCTCCTACTTCCCTCCCATACTGTCTACAGAACTCGGGCGGGAGTCCCGTCCGTCGTTCCTGGGTAACATCCTGGAGATATAACAGGATTCTTTCCTTATTTCACCAACTGTTGCTGTGACAAGGATTCTCCTCCAGTCGGCCTGTCAACCTGGACACGATGCTGGGATCGACACCATTTTTGCAAACTTTGTAGTACATGGGTTGTCATCTAGCTGGGGTCATGAGGTCTTTTAATTGGTTGGTTCCACATCAAATATTGAGTTGCCTTTCTGGTGGATCATGAGGTGCAGTAGTATCGAGCCGATAGAATACCGGTCCCCTACTAGTCTGAATAAAAGAAGAATCAAACGCCGGAATAAAATTGACCAGCATTGAGGACTTTTCTATCGTTTGGCTTTACACTGAGCGGAACTCCTCATAATTAATTTATTGGCGCCAATTAGCCATCATATCGAAACTGGATTTCTAGCAGGTTTTACTTCCGGAAGGGGCTTTTGCACCATCTGGTTCTCCGTCACCACTTCTTTCTTAATGTGTTAAGTGACGTGCCAAAAACATCGCTCAACTTTGACATTAATTAAATTTGATCCAAAAAATTTATTGTGAATCGAACATATTAACAAATACGATTCAGTCCGATACCGATCTACAAATGGACGCGTGTGGATGGGAGACGAGTGAACAAAAAAGCAGTGCTGATGCATTATGGACGAGTTTTACGAATAGACCACGCTGAAGTGACTGATGCCGGCCGATACAAGTGTTCAGCTGGAAATTCGCTTGGTGTGGCTGCAAGGGAAGTCACCCTGACCCTAAAAAGTAAGTTTTGCAGCAGTGTGATCCAGATCTATCGCTCAATAATGTCTTGAACCTTTTGTGTAGCATAGCGTGTGAGTAAAACCGGTCTGAATCTCATTTAGACCAATAAACAATGCGAAAAATGCGAGGGGAATGGGCGGAGCTTCCTGAGATTGGTGTAGGGCGGCACCTAACACGCCTCTCATTGGTTGCTCAGGATCTGGTCCAGATCGCCACGCCCAGCGGCGATAGGGTTAAAATATAGTAGCATTACCGATGGTAATTGGGAACTGGAATGTCCTCGAGCAGGACAATTTACAGCATGAGTTTAGTTTCGCAGTGATGAGTCCTCAGGGCAACTTTCTCCGGATGTCAGGGGTAATGCTACCCAAGTGGGAAAGACAACTGCTAGTTTCCAAAGAGGGTATTCCAAATCAGCGACAAATTTGAGTAGACTGCTGAAAAATGCATTATTTTCGTTTCGCAATGTTCTGGCATTGCGAAAAAAGCTGTTTTTCAGCTCCTCCTACGATCATCATTCCACTTTCGGATCGTCTGGTCGCTTCGTCATATGAATTCACTCTGGAATGTCCCCTTCCTACTATGGATTCACACTCTTCTGTGGAATGGTTCAAGGTAATTTTACTACTTGAAGAAAAGGCTGGGGTTCATTATGAATTCAACGGAATGAAATCAAAGAAAGTTTATACGAATCAGGATTAGTGGGGCAACTAAGTAGTTTTCGAGGCCATTTAACCGTCTGAATCAGCGATTCTTTTCCCATTAGGGGCACTGATGTAGACGCACAGAGATCTTTCTCCAAACGGTGACCTCACTCCTTGACCTCTCAGGCAGTAGCTGTGCTGTGGAAAGGGAATCTACCAATAGTTAAAGCGGAATGGGGTTCTGTTTCGACTAACTCTTCGGGATATTTTTCCCTTACTGGCTTTAAATGTGCAGGACTCACTAGATCTTGAAGAAGCAAAATCAGCAGTAGTATCACGTGCAGTCTCCATATTCAGCGTGAACAAAGCCTCTAGAGGTGCTGAGGAAATAAAAGGTGAAAATCCCTCGCCATCACCAGGGTCCGCTATTCTTGTCTTTCGTCTCCATTTCCTTCTCTCTAGAGAATCATCTGTTGCTTGTGAGGTCCCATTCTTGATCACGTCACCCAAACTTATCACGTCCTACCACCTCTTCTTGAGACTCTTTGTGGTTGCTTCCCTTGAGCCTGGAACTCCACTGCTTCCATCACTGGGTGATGCGGTGATCATTTTGCAACAATGGCAAACAAAGAGAATATTTCTTAGCGACGACAAGCGGGGAGGAGGGGGAGGGTATGGGGGTGAGGTGGACAAGCGAGGTATCAACTAGTTGGAAGAAATGTATGTATAGTGTAGGAAGGCAGTGACAGGAAATAGAAATACACCTCCGATAGAACGTCTTGAACTGATGGAACTTTTGAGCAAACTTAACGGCGGATTTCGGAGTTGCACAGTGGATTTCAGGCCCCAGTCCACTACGGTGGTTCCTCGTAGTTCTTGGCTGTGCTGGATATGAACTAAAACATCTTTTTTGGTCACTACAAACAGTTTCAGTTTTCTCTCGACTCAAGACTAATCAATTGATCCGATTTAGACTTAATTTTAATTAGAAATAACTTTTAACTTTCCCTCTCAATAACTAGTTTTGATTTGTCTTGATTTGTACTATAATTTCACCAATATTTTTATAGGATGCCAAGCCGATCGTGCCTTTGTTGATGCCATCAGAGCAAAGGAAGCGTTTTCATGTTGATCAAACCAGGTGTGCTCTAACATTTGCCTCTTTGAAAACAAAAATGAGGAGAAATGATTCCAGGCTGATGGTGAACGCCACAATCGCTTCTGATACGGGAGTATATCAATGCGTTGTCAGTAATGAAGTGGGTGTAGCTTCATCGTCAGCTTATGTCCAGATTCGGGACTCGCCACCGGTTTTCCCACGTCAGTCAATGCCCAGGAAAGTATTCGCCACTAATGGGAGCTCTGTGGTAAGTCTTACAGTGTCACTGTACCAGTTCATCCTGTCATTAAGTAGTGGTCTTTTTAGTCGATCCCATGCTTTTACCATGCATCACCAAGAGGACACGGTAGATGGGCGGATGCCGGCGGTGCCAAACTGCCTCACAAAGGACGTGTTCGTGATCATCATGGAATACTTGTCATAGAAAATGTGCTGCATGGTGAGTTCGATTGTC
>UZAF01017237.1:39152-51429 GCA_900617895.1 Haemonchus placei | reverse complement strand
AGTGACTTTTCAAGAAATTAGAAAACTTTTAAAGCACTGCAAATACTTCTGTGACTCTGCGCTACCGAATTCGTATACTGACAGGGTTTCCGAAAGCAGCAGCATCTTTGATGATGCTTCATCAACCGTAGAAGCTCAACAGGTAATGACTACAAATTGTCGCTATTTTACTGAAAGGCAAGCAAAAAGGTTGTGTTAAAGCATATTGTGGTCTGAGAATATGTCATCCCCGAAGAACAGTACTTCAAAAGAAAATGTGCTGAATTGCGGTTTTTAGAGTTTGTGAATATTTTAGGAACGGTTTCGTTTCACAGTAGTTGGTTGCCAACTGCTCACCTGATAGTGTAGTAGACAAAAATGTTGATAGCGCAAGATGTGCTAACGAAAGTTCCGGCTAACAAATTCACGTCCGTCCTAGGAATGTCGAGATTGAGGACTATTCCAGCGGTCCCAATGATAGTTGTGGTGAAATAACCGAAGACTACGGTAAGACTAGTCACAATCAAGGACTTGTATATATTTCTCATATTGTCATTTCCTAAAATAAAATCAATGAGATGATTGATGCCAAAAAGTCAAGAATGCAAAGGTTTCGAAGATGAGCGCCATTGAAATCCCCTTTGTGATCTATATGTTCGTCGCCGATCCTCTCAGAATCTTGGGGACATTCTCATCTATTATAGAATGTCAGGGTGAGGGGTCGGTTCGCCCGCTGTTCCGCTTTTCAATAGGAAGATTACATCTCTAAGAGGACCGTGGGGTTCTGCCGTATACCATAGACACACCGTCTAATTAACCACAGGGTTAGTACCGACAGGGAGTTTGTAAATCACCGCAACTGAAATTCTCGGTGAGATGCTTCTCGGAGTAGCGAAATTGTGCTAAAAGGCTTCCCGGCGTAGAGGGTCCTATATATTTGCTTTCTGGTAGTAGGATTGGAATGAGGCACGATCAAGAGGTTCAGACTACACTGTTGAGGGATGGTCGTAACCGCAAATGCAAGTCCTCAAATGTGAACTAGGTTACGTTCGCGACAAAGCATAATTCTCGGTTCGATTCGCTTAAGCCTGCTAGGATTTTACTTTCGTATTTAAGGTGACAATTTATTTATCAACAATTTAAGCTTCTATCTCTCTGTTGATCTGCTCTGCCTTTTTGCTCTGAAGAAGTAGTCAAAATCAACGAACAGAGAGTTGGTAGTTCATCACTTTCTCATTTATCAATTACCCCACTCCTTTTTATTCCTTGCCTTGACCATGTAATTATGTATTGCGATATAAATCTACTATACTTTTTCTCAAGAATTGGAGTGCACTTACCTGTTATAGCTGTGGCCTTTCTTATGTAGTACAAGAATAGAGCATAGCAAAGAATAGTGAGCACATTGACTGCCATGATGTATCTTGTTATAACTCTATACACTTCAGTGTGCCAACAAGCAGCGACTAAGCACACCATCTTCCTTAACTTTATTTCCATATATTTCATATTCTTTCTATAGATTTAACAGATGAAAAAAATTATGTGTTTCGAACTTTTCAGCTTTTTTCTTCTGTCCTCCTAAGACGCTGAAAGGAGGTTGTTTGTCCTCCGTACAGTTGCGGAAAAAACCAAGGAAAGTGTATAAAGCCCAAAAAACTTAGCGAGTTTCAAAAATTATTTCAAGAGTCAGAGAAACTGTGATGATATTATGTTTTTCATCATCTTGGAAAGAGGTTTTCTATTTCCTGTATGTTTCCCACAAGTGCACATCATATTCGTGCACTTATGTCGAAGTGTAAGATGAGTAAGTTCCGCTCGTCCTTTCAGCGATTTCCTCTCCACTGTCTGCATTTTTTTCATATCTGAAGGGTTTCGTAAAGGAGAATAGTAGTGATTGGACCCAACTAAACACACAATCACTCATGCACACTTCGTGCGCGCGCAAACCGCCATGAATGAATCCTACTGAAGACTTGTGAGTTGAAGTGTAACGGTTCATTTCCCGCCTACTGCAACTCGACCTAGTATTTTAGGCAATTAACGCTCACTTCACACCCGTTCCGCTCTTCTCGTCCTTAACAGTTTCCGCTTACGCTTCGCTTCCTGTTCATTTCCTCCTTCTCAGGAAGTTCTAATAACGTGCTAAGTTGCCACCCCTTCTTCAAAATAAATGATGCTTTTCTGTACATGAAATTTGGCACAACCTACATGGCAGAGCAATTGAAGTGGCAAGAAAGGGAGATGGTTTGAATAATGATTATTCGAATGGGAAGTAAGATGTGGAGGAGGGAGGAGACCGGGTACTGTAGTGGCGGGAAGTGGGGTAGTTTGGAGGGCTGGCTCCTGGATTACTTCACTCTCAATCGACTTATGGAGAAAAGACATAAAAGACGCGTGTTTGCGGTATTTGCATGTTTTTTCGAGTTCTAATGGCGGGTATTGCATGCATCGAATTTTTAAACTTTGATGATGGAAAAGACAGTTACCCAAACATGTTTCGTCTATTACGACCTCTGGCTTGACCTTACAGCAGCCTTCAATAGCAGCAGGGGGACAACATTTTGAGGATTAGCATGCACGAAATGTTGCATCGTTCTTTCAACTCCTCATAGTGCAGTTCACTGTTTGAAATTGTCTTCCGATCCCTTCAGTGTTGCGAGTGACCATTTATATGCAGAATAAGCTGCTTGTTTCTCATTATTCATTTCTTTCACTTTTCTCTGGATAAGCACTTGATGTTATTTCTCTTATGCGAAGAATTGCTTGTAATCCTTGATATGTGAGAAATGTCAACAAGATAGAGGATATGAGAAATTCGCAAATAAGAAGTAGTCAACAACGTTCCTCGGCATAAAGCACCACGTGGCCCATTTAAGTCCCCATGAAGAACAAAAGCGCGAATCTTCGAACGAATTGCAAAGGCTGCAGCCCGTCGCAAGTGCGCATATGCCTATCAATACGACACCATAACCCTCTTCATCCAAAGCGATCTCCAATCGCTCACTACTTGCTGTCAGGTGAAATTCCAGTCTCTTCAATTGGGGACTCATTATTCTTCTAGATCATCTTTCAGCCACTTCCTTATTGTTACCTTTGATAAAAGAATCTGGAAATAGCTACTCACAAATTTTCATCACTATCAATATATATCCAGATACAGAAACACAATGCCACTGCAAGCACTGGAACCAAGTGCATTGTGAGGTAAGCCGTTTGATGGTTTTGTATAACCGTAACACTGAAATAAAAAGAGAAATAGAAAAATCTGGTAGCGGTGACTTGAAAGAACCGATGTTCTCAACAAAGTCCTGAATTGGAATTATACTTACCCATACTGAGTCGGCAGACTTAGGTAAGAAGTAAATGACTTGCTTTGACTTGATGTTCTTGTTATGCGCTTTTATTTCATATGTGCTACTCGTCCCTATCGGTGCATATCACTAAGTACTTACGTATTTTCTGCATGGGTGCTGATAAGCTCTGGCTTGTAGGTTATCAAGAAAGCGAGGCCAAGCGGGGTTCTCGTAGTGTAGGAGATAAAAAGAGCAAAAAGCACAATTCTGGGCTTGAGTTGGGCTCGAGGTCGAAGTTTTGCCCTTAACTCGCCATCTCTGTGGCTTGAGATGCTTCCCAAAACCTTCAAGGCATAGGGCGGCGCCAGCAGGGGCTGTATCAAAACTATTGAATTATATAGAATACTAGTGGTTGTCCTATATTGCGACAACTGTAGAGTAACGTTATTGCACGAAATCGAAAACGCACAGCCAGATATTATAGGTTTTGTTTGTTTATCTGTTCATCCTGCCACATGCAAATTGTGTAGGAGGAACTACACGCGACAATTTGCTTCTTTCCAGGCCATCTTATTCACTGTAATTCCACAAGGGGTGCCATCTATTTCCTTCTATATCTCTCCGTCACAGTGAATTCGGTCTTCAGTTAAATGCCGCTGGTTCCATCACTTTAGTCTTTCTCATATTCTCACTCGAATTTCTGCGGCTCAGTTCTCCAAATTTTTAAAGCATTTATAGGTACGTCTTTATCCAGATTCCTCTTACTCTCACTGAAATCCGAAAATTTTTTTGCATCAACGGGAGTGTTTCTTCTGTATATTATTGTTTCAAGCATGACAGAATAGGGTGAATCCATAGCGAACTCTAGCTGCTCTTTTCAATCGAGTTTCGAGTGTCATTAAACGAACACTGCTATATGTACACTCCATAGAGGTGTACGAAGGAAACCAGGTTGATGAAAAGAAGCAGAAGGCAGAATCGAACTTTGTTGACTGACTGCTGCGTCAATAGGGGGACGTAGTCATGACGAAAAATTTTGTACACTGAGGAGCCCAAAAACACAACAAAAGAGCTCTTTGTTCGGGATTCACGGGAATTAGGAGAACGTATTGTAAATTGAGCAAGATATTTGTGAATAGAAGCCTTATCGCGAATACTCGCGATTCCGATATGATTCTGCGAGTGAACACAATAACACGACACTGGGATTTAAAAGGCCCGCGAATATAGTAACTAAAGAGTATTTCGCAACTCGATTCCCGCAAAATGGAAACCTAGTCTTATCTTACAATTAGACGTCGACGCACTCATCCCGCTGACATACTTCACTTCTACTTACTATTTTCTTTCGTAATAATATTATTAATGAACTTGTTAACCTCAATTTTCAGCATAACCTCATAAGCCTATGTTTACTTGTGGTCTTTGCCTCAGTTCTCAGTTATCTTATAGCAATCTCACTTCTATCTCTACCTTTAACCATACCATCATATAAATGACTCTCCGAATGACATATTTTCTCGCAGTATCACACAGTTCTGGCATTTGACGTATACATTTTGTACTGATAGTTCAATTACTCAAGTTTGAGGGAAGTAAAGAAGTTTTGTACTCGTGTACAATTTCTATAAACCTTGCCAAATTACTAAAGCGAACTAAAGTACGAAGTAGAAGTAAAGGTTAGAATGAAGCGTGTCACATGGAAAAACTATAACTGCAATAGAAGACTGTTTTGACGGGAAGACTACTTACTAGAATCTCTGAAGTGACAGCAACCTGTCAATCGCGACCCCGAGTAGCCACGTAACTGAAAGGAATATGCCACAAATAGGAATAAGTTGCAAACGCACACAATCTGCTTGTTTCATTAAGCGATCAGGAATCCTAGAAGAAAATAATTAGAAAAAAGCTTGGGAGACTTGCTACCCAAAATGTATGTACGCTATTCACGCCAGGGAACCATAGACCTAATTTTTTTCAATGGAATTAATTTACAATAAGTTAGATGAATTCGCATGAGACTCCTATAAGTGAATGTTTCTAAATTATCATACTCATTTGAGGAAAGAAGCTATTCAGAAAATGCAGACCTTGAGAAACACTATTCAGAAAATGCAGACCTTGAGAAACAATCTCATTCCATTAGATTTCATAAGAGAGCGTCACGAGCAAAAAAGTCAGCTTAGCCGTTTACTGTGATTTGGTCGAGCTAAAGTTGACATTAGCAGCGATTGGAGGGTTCCTACGCCAAACCACAATATACTTCGTTGAAGTCGATCTTACCATCAGAAGCAATTGTATGGCTGTTGTAACTCAGCGGAATCGTAAGCGCAAATTGAGTTAATGACACTCATTTATCATCCAACTAGGCTCTCGAAATTTGTTCTCATTTGATCGCTGAAGCTCACTTTTCCTTGGATTTCCTGCCATGTATTTCAGAAAAGTCGATGCTCTATTCTTCAGCTACCATTGAAACCACAAATTGGACCCTTTTTTGATTAAGCTTACAAATCCAAATGAAATAAAGTTACAAAGTCGAAAAGTCATTTTCGTGCTACCGAAAAATGACTTAAAAGGAATCAGTCGATTTTCTAAGAAGAAAAATTCAGACAAGAGAAAGAAGAAGTTTGTAAACTAACAAATGATAAGAGAACATCGTCACATATTGACCGCTTAGTTGCATGATATCGGCGACGGAGATCAGTGCAATAATAATATTGCATATGCTTCGCAAACTTCTGAATATAGGTGTTTTCAAAAAAAAAAGAACAATAAGCAAAAGAGACCAATAAGATTGTCTGCGGACTCTGTGATACAGGACGCAGGCCAGAGGTTGAGCTAGAGTGGGTGATTTCGACATGAAGTTATTCGATTACACTTTATACCTAACCATCAAGCTTCAAAAGCAACTTTTCTTTGCGTCTAACGCAGAAAAAAGCGGTCTAATTAGCTTTTTTCAGCTTTTCACTTTTTCTTCTATCTCGTTGTGTATCAGACCTGTATCACGAAACCACGAGACTGCGAAATAGAGAATCCATATACATTAGCAGTGCTCACCTTGATCGCATTGTGACCACTACTATGAGGAAGTTTCCAATTATACCAACAGTCGCAATAAAAGTACGCAATACTTGATAAACAGGCGGTATTGTGGTGGCAATCATACTGGCTGCGAAATTCTGTAGAAGACACTTGAAAATTTGCAGAGATTGAGGAATTGCAGAAAATTACATTGACGATTTTCAATTGTCAGTGTACTTATCATAATGATAAAGGCAATGAGCAGTAATCTGAAAAACGCCTTTATCCAAGAGCAATGACTATCAATTGTCAGGAAAATAGCAAATGTGGATTTTGATGCATTAGATTTGGCAAGCTTATCATTGGGTTAAAGAATCTTCAGAGATCGGGGTAATTAATCATCGATCGATCTTTTCCAAGAAATTCACCCTTGCCTTCAGATTCCATTAGAATCCTAGTGATACACTGGTGCCCATTCCCATTCCATTCGTATCCTCCCAAATAAATCTGGTTTCACCTCAACGACCAGAATAATGGAAAGCTGATCTTGGTGAATACGATTTGGAATTCGGTCCTCAAATCTGTCCCGATACCCAGCACTCGCTGCCGTTGAAGAAGCAGGTCTCACTTCTACTCTGCAGTCCCTCTATTGAGCCTATCGGATCAGCGCTGGTCGTGGAATATGCCAATAATCTTAGCCCCCTATGCCTTTGTTGTTTGCTCTTTGGTAAATTCGCGTATTGTCGATTGCTCTCGTACTGGGACCATTTGCACTTTCAAGTTGATTCCTCTAAAGATTTCAGCTCTCGTACTGAGACCCTTTGCACTTTCAAGCTTATTCCTCTAAAGATTTTGAGCATTATTTTTACGGAAGGGTTTCTTAACCAACCAGAAAATGATGCTCAACCTGGGCCTGACAATGGTGCCGGTAGCGACCTGTAGAAGGCATATTTAACTCTTCGTCGTTTTTTACAGCGTAGGCATGAGCCTTTATCCTCAACCACTTGCTTGCTTCTAGAATCTCATAAGCATTTCAAAAACAGTAATTCAAATAGTCATTGAAACGTTGCATGCCTCTGGTTGGTAGTTGTACGCGAGGGCTCATACATTAACCTGGATCGCTCAATGTGAACGAGTCAATTCACTGCTTCATTTTAATCTTCGCCTTGGGTAAAACGCCATACGCACTCTCCATCAAATGGATAGTACGCTCAACCAGGACACTACATAAAATTGTGGTAATGGCGGAACAAGTTGAAAGGAAACGACTCGAAAGTGCCTAGTAGTAGAACTCCTTTTTCTTAAAAAAATCCAGAAATCATAAATGAACAACTAACGTCTCCGGTAAATTCGAATTTCTAGTGAAAATATCACGCACTCACAATACGTCTGCTCCCAGTATCTGAGAAAATTCACAGACTTGGAAAAAAAAATTTAATTTACACTCAAAGGACGAAATCCACAACACTTGCATTTCGAGAATGGCTTCTGTATTTCACATCTCTTAAATAAAAGAAACATGATACCCAGAAGGTGTTCCGCGGTGTGTAAATACTTCGAATGCTGTGATCATCCGAAAGCTGGACGTCTTTGAACATGGGGGACTATTCGAGTAGGAGTTCTGGTTAGTACAATAGATGTGTAACACTCTCGTTTTCTGTATCCTTAGTGTAACTATAAATTTCCGGTTACCAATAATATCCCGTGAGCAAAAAGGATGTAGCCAAAAGTGAATAAGACGAGAGGCATTATCTAAATTTACTCCAGGACTTGGCAGAAATAATGCACCTACACTAGTAGAATCATTGATTCGATTCGCAGCTGCCGTCTTGCACAATAAAAGACGCTGGAGGATAGTTAATGATAACAAGGAAATTCTGTTCGCAAACATCAGTTGCTAACATCAGTTTCCGACTACTTCTAAGATGTAATAGCTATGGAAGCCCGATGTTCAAGTGTTGGCAGAGGAACACAGCGAAGTCACAAGGCAAGTGATGCGAAGCACNCACGTCTGCACTCCACACATTTGCCTATAACCATTCTGTAAAGCACTTCAAACCCTATTGCCTATCGTGACTGAGATATGTATAGTCAGCAGAGTTAGAATCATAAAGCAATTTCTTGGCACGTTATCCACCTTGAAATGGTACGACTTGCACGAAATTCGAAGCTTCCGCCCACGGAACGCGCCCAGCAATGGCGCGACCATTTCAGCGCATTTCGTGTCGTCCTAGTCTGAGAACCTGATTAACTTGTTTCAGAAGTCCACTTAAACGGTGCGTTTCATATAAGGAAGCCACTTCCACATTATCTGCTTTGAAAGCTACTACGAAGCTGTCTTGATTCATGTTAGTACTCATGCTACTCTGGCGTTGAGTTTATCATTGCGACCAGGTTCCTACATACGTATGCCATGAAGTGGACGGATGCCTGATACTTCAGTATGAAGTACCAGCGCTTGAATGCAGATGACCTCTGCTTGGCTTGGTTGAACAGTCAAATAGGAGGTGGAAACGCTAATTAATCCAAGAAATGACCATGCGAACTTATTAATCGTCTGCTTACTAAATAAGATTATCAATTCGTTCTGGAGTTGAAGAAGGTTACCAGATACCCTTAGAATTTGAGCTGAAAAATGACAGCTGGCTCACCGCCGAGTTTTTTTTTTGAACTGTGGGGTAAGAGTGTGCGAACCTGTATACTGCACAGCCAATTCTTACTGAACTAAAAATCGATCAGAAGGCAAGGGTGAAACTGATGGTATAAAAAATGCAGTTCAACTTGGGATACTCATATAATATTGTGCATGCATCTTCGCCGTGTTGAAAGTACTACCTCCTGAGTTCCCCGAAAAAAAAGCAAGCATTATCACTGAGAGAACGAGCAAAGTGAAGTATTAGCTCAGGCTATCAAGTGCCGATGTAAGTACTTGCACCTACGCAGTGCCGAGTACAAGAGGAATCGTATGAAGGACTACATCAAAAGTGGAAGTGTAACAGTTCTACTTCATCGCTTGAAATGAAATATATTTGTACCCACACTACGAACGGATCGTCGTCGGAATGTTAAACAAGACATTCATTTGGCCACAAAAAATTTCCTGGCTTGAAGCCAGCAAGATCTACCTACTCTCGTGCACCCCGAGAGATGTTGCTTGTTGTTAGCAAATTTTCGCCACCATCTGCCGATCCTATACTACCTGTAATGAACTTCTTACACTCTTCACGAGTAAGGGCCATCCCTGAAACAAAGAGCGGGTCATCCTCAAAATCTTCCGATTTTTAAAGATCAGATTTCTCATCGTTAGGCTTAGGATTCGCATGCAGGTATATGTGATCAGAACTCTAAGTCCTGCCTACGGTTCCTCATCAGCGAAACACATTAAAAGCTTACGGCCCCTTGTATTCATTTTGCGATGAGAGTGGTAGTCAGGGAAAATATTAACTAGCATACTTCAACAATATATACATTAGAAGGTTCTTTCTTGGACGTTCAATGACGAAGTTGCTACCGATCTCGAAGGGTGGGCAAAGAACAGCAAGAATAATTATGATAATTACGGGCCTATGACTGTTTTTGTAACGGCATATCTTTGACTAGGGTTTAGTGTGCATCACACCCGGCGACCTTCAATTAACAGCTCCAGTTTCAGAACCTTTGAACAGAAAGGAGACACTATGAATAGCCATCCTTTGGCTTTTTGCAAGGTGCAGACTTTTCTATTAATAAGGTGTTTGCGCATGCTAACAAGCCGTGTAGTACATACATCCCGGTTAATCGGTTGAAAGCTACTGAATAGAGCAAAGGAACTATCGAGGAACGAACTCGAAATCTAATAGTTCCTTTTCAAGCCCGAGCTACAACCTGCAAATTCCAGTTGATGTGATCATCGGCTCAGTACTGTACGAGGTCTGTGAATCTGACGCACAAGCCGATGACAGCAGTGAAACTGTTTTCTGGCAGCTTGGTCCCTCCAAACCTTCTCGAACTGAACCATTTCACTTGGAACCATTGACAACAGTAAATCGTCTCCAAATAATAGTAACAGAGTATTTCTGGGCTTACACTTTCACGAAGAATGGATAGGAAGCTCGTGGGGCAGTCTAGTGTCTCCAACTTCTCTCTTGCTTTGAGCTCGGCATAGTTGTTTATAATGGCAATACCCTTGTGCTGTACGAGGTTTTTTTGGTGGAACAATTTTTTAATCAGCGGCCTAGAGTCCTGACGTTGTCGTGTTCTTCAGAGGCCTAAAGCAACTCCAGACAATCTGCATAGTATCCAAATAGCGCATTACCTTCTGGCGAATGTCACAGAGAGTTCAAAACCCATAATTCAGAGCATAACTCAACAAGGTTCCACCACTCAAGCGGATATAAAACTTGCTGCTGCCACAGGCGAATGTCAGTAGCGAATGAGACTTACTGGCCGTCCCCCTTATATGAGGTTGATGCATAATTGTTGCGGATTTTTTCGCGGCTTTTTTTCTCTCGATCGAATTTGAATATTGAGTTCGGGTTTTTTCTAGAAATGATCTACTTGATTTTCTCTGCAGGAACATATCAAAAGACCATCCGCATATCCGCGAAATTAGAACTACTTCGAGGAAGATTGGAAGGTAGCACAGTCATTCCGCGATCTCAGTATCTTTCAACGATCGAACAACCAGCCAAAGCCAACCAAGAAATTTAATCTGTCCTTAAAGCTGTCGTATTCACCAGCAGAAACTTTTATGGATTATGTCGTCAAGCGTTCATCGAAAAAATGGCTAGGGAATAGAAGTTACGTCGATTTGGATGACTTGATGGCCGATGTCAAGGCGTGGATCGCCCGTATGGATCAAAACTTCTTCGCTTTTGGGATTAGACTAACTAATCAATGAAAAGCACTGCTTGACGTAGGTGGTGAATAAGTTCCGGAAAAGTTATTTGGATATGTCTTTGCCTAGTATTCTATAGTTTGTTTAAGTAAAATTTGCTGGAAAAAATCCTCGATAATTATGCATCAACCTAATATATAGAATTAAAAGTTAAAATGCAGGGGAAATAGAAAATATCAAAATAATCGTGTTTGACCGCCAGGAAATCATCTGTACTTTCACTAGATCACCTAATGAACGATCGCTGAAAAATCACTGAGATCGCGGAATGACTGTGCCACCTTCCAATCTTTCTCAAAGTAGTAAAGCCTAATTTTGCGAATATGCGGATGGTTTTTTGAGTATATTCTTGTAGAGAAAATCAAGTAGATCATTTCTAGAAAAAACCCAAACTCAATATTCAATTTCTATCGAGAGAAAAAAAGCCGCGAATAAATCCGCAATAATCATGCATCAACCTAATACTTGTGATAAGGAAGATCATCTATAATGCTACTGAGACGATAACGTCGAAACGTTAGGCAGTTAATTACTCCAACTGACAACCTCGCACGGCACAAGAATATTGGCATCACAAACATTCTTTTTTGAATAGCCACAAGCACGTACTTAATTTGAAAAAAAATCACCTCAAAAACTCTAGCAATACATGTCACACAGTAATTTCCCATGTTTCTCAGAGGTTGCGTCACCAAATGTATTGACATCTGGAGCAGCTACGTCAGCTCTGACTATACGTAGTTCCTTTCGTACTACAACGTTTGAACTGACTGCCCTCACAATGAAAGATCCAATTTTTATTCTAAAGCTCTTGAAAAAAATTTGACTCAGTGCCTCATTCTTGTCCTCTATGTCACGAAGCTGGCTGGAGCACAAAGAGGAGATGATCTCTGAATAGTCCATAACTATCATACAATGAAATCAGTGCAAAAACAAAACGGTAGACTTTGGTTGTGACTTTGACGTTAAGTGCACGATTTTGGCCCACGAGGACAGTATTGGTGCCAGAAAAACTATCGAGGCTTTCTGGATAATACACCGAAATCCGAGCATGAATAACAAGAATGAGTGCATCAACATAACTGGTGACCTCTTGCCTTACATC
>UZAF01017237.1:26252-37946 GCA_900617895.1 Haemonchus placei | reverse complement strand
CGCGTTACGAAACTACCACTTTGTCTTCTTTTCATTTCCTATAAAGTCAGCACTCAATACGACGGAGCATTTCCAGAGCTGACCTGCAAGATGTTGTCCAATTGGTGAATATACCCAACAGCAACATCAAGCAACAGTTGGTTCGAAAGCGGCTCTACGATAAGCAGTGCTTGACAAACGACTGTACCATATGTCTATACGGGAAAGCAGGTGATTGCGCACTTATGGGCGTGATCTACCGGCTAGAATGTCGGGCATGTGGTTCACTCTATATCGGTGAAACAGGACGACAACTAGCTACACGGGTAAAAGGACATCTAGCTAGTATGAAGCGCGCGAACCCTTTGACAGCGCTCGGTCGACATAAAGTTGAGGAGCACAACGGCGAGAATTATGGAGTGAAGTGCACGGTATTAGGGCAGGAGACGGAAATTTCAGCAAGAAAGACATCAGAGGCGTTCTGGATTCTGCAAAGGAATCCCAAAACGAACAACAGGGAAGAGTGTCCATCAATAAAATGTGACCTTTTGCCATAATTACCTCTCTGCGAGCTATGGCTCGTGGTCAGTAGCATCGAAATACGGTCTCCAATATCAGTATAAGAGAGATACCAATAATTCTCAGATACCAATGAGTACTATTCTTATTCTTTTCCAACCCTACCAATAATTTAGATTGATTACTGCGTAGGCCACCTCCAATGTGGTACAGGTTCCCCAGAATCCCTTGACATCTAATCCAAAGTATAATATTTGATAGATTGGCAAACGGTTAGTAAAGGCTAACGATAGAAAAATGTAATTCGAATAACTGACCGAGATATTCGCTTTTACTATATTTCGCTTTCACGCAAGGGTCACAATATGTATATTGAATGTTTGCATCCTTCAGAATAACTGTAACTGTGAGGTTCCTCACCCACCAACAAGGTAGTGATATGTAGCGCAGAATGATAGGCAAGACTTCTTATATCAGAAATTTACCCAAAGGCGACGAAGTGGGAGTGATCATTTCAGAACTTGAACATGGAGGTCATAGATGAGCACAGATTTTTCTATTGATGCAAATTGTACGCGTGTAGGAAAGCTTTGACTTGAGGACAGCCTTCAATTTCGAGATTGCAAATGAGATGACAATCTCGAAATTGCACATTTCCCAAGGCGATCTTAACTACTACTAACTACAAAAACTGGAAAGCAATAAAGGCAGTACAGCGCCAAGCGACGGCTCTTCAACTTCCCCTGGCGTGGGAACCCTACTAGTTTTTTGGATGTGCTAGATATAGCACTTTGTAGAGAGAGCTTTTGAATGAAGAATGGCACAAGAATAACCGTAATCATCGTTTGCCTTTCTAATCGAAATCACAATTGCGAATTACTTTTTTGTGGTGGGACCAGCAATAATGATTGTGACCATCAAGGGCACACACAAGTTTTCTTGATTGCCGTGAATGTTTGTGTTATTGAAGTGATTTGTTATGAAACAATGTGATAAAAACCTTTTTCCCTTTGCAAATCATGGAGAAAAAAATTCCAATCTACTGATGCTTTAGGAAATAGGTCACGAACTTCATGTATCAGATACATAACAATCTTTTCGATTGAAAACTTTTTGCCTACTGCTTGTGACAAATGATCTTGGTGATACTCGGTGTTCCGCAAGTAAGAAGAAATCAAACATTCAGATCGGTAACACACTTTATTTATACTCGAATAGAAACAAGACAATCACTACAATCACTTTTTTGAAGCCTGTTCGAGAATTTACAGAAATTATTGAAAAAAAGGATGGAGAAGAAAGTGGCTAAGATTTTGTATCAGCAGCTGTTGTCTTTGTTGAAGGTGCTCCATTATGGTGCTCATGAGATGCTGCAGGAGTAGGTGAAACACGTAGAGCATGATTTGGCCCGAAACACTTACAAAACAGATGTTCATGGAATACTTGGCGATATTCGTGGCTGAAAAAAAAGGAGTTTCACAACAACAAGACGATCTCGTTTCTATGGTTTTAGGTGTTCATGATGTCAGGGAATTTGGGTATTTTAATAAGAATTATTATGGTCTTGTTTTGAAAGCTCTCTTTGTGCAAGTGTATGTGAGCATCTGACACATACATCAGAATGAAGCCATTAAGCATGTAGATAGCTGTTAGTCCTATCCCGAAGCACGGCTATGAATAATTTGGCCGAACTATGACTTCCAAGACAACCTTTAATTTAATATGAATTCGATTTAATGGGTACATTGCGTAAGGCCGGCAGCTGGATATATCAAATTACGGTTCAAAAAGCCTACAGATTTTCTAGAAAATGTGGTGGCTACGTGTTTTGCCTTTTTCCAAATTGCTATTTAGCCTTGAACCACTATTGGGTAACAAGTATTAGTCGTCGATGCACTTTAAATCATTCAAAAAAACAACTATGCCCAATAATTACAGTAAATTTAGAATTTGCTGGATGGACTGCTGCAAAAGTCCGTAATCCTCTTTGGGTTCTCAGAGAAGGATGNGGATGCCAAGTAAGGATTCTGACGGTCCTGTGCATAGAAGTCAAGATGCTTTCATGATTGAGAGATCAAAGAATGAAGTCAGGACCTCGATATATGAACGCTTGAAGCTGGCCTGCCTTAACCAGGTAGCTTCCTATCACTCTTGAGGCCCTAAGATAGAGTCCTAAGTCAAGACCGGCTCAGAGAAACCACTCCAATCCGAAGATGCGATTAAACGGTACTCAGAATCAGACAGACACAGTCAAAGATAAAGCACCAACTTGTACCTCAGCTAGCCACCTAGGCAAACTGAGATCGCCTGCCTAAAGGTAGTCTGAGCCAGCAAAGAGGGAGAAATGATAGTTGATAATTGCGCATTCACTCCTTGCTTTTTCAACGGACTCATTAATTTTTCGTTATTAAAATTCTTTTTCCGTTCTAGGTTTGAAATTTGGTGAAATTCCTTATCTAGTTAACGGTCTAAATCGTCGCTTCAAAAGCCAGGCTCCACCGTCAAAGCGGATGGAATCCGAATCTTCATTTAATTGTGGAGTGGTTGCGAAGCCATAGCCAGTATGGGCTAAATAGACTTACCTGACGCCATAGTAAACAAAAAAGTTGATTGCGCAAGCTGTATTGACGAAAAGGCCAGCCAATAGCATTGAGTCAGCATAAGGAATATCCAATTTGAGTACTTGTACAACAGTACCAATTATAGTTGTACTGAACCAGCCAAACACAGCTGTGAAACTGATCACAATCAGAGATCGGTACAGATGCTTCATGCTGTCGTTACCTGGAAAATTTGTGTATATTTCACAACGGTTACCATCGTGAACGTGCAAGGCCTAATCTGGGTATTAACCTTACATCCAATATTTTTAAATCAAATTTCATTACTTTGTTCTGAATCGGTTTTGATTTGAACACGCTGATGCCGATGGTNACTGATCACAATCAGAGATCGGTACAGATGCTTCATGCTGTCGTTACCTGGAAACTCTGTGCATATTTCACAACGATTACCATCGTGAACGTGCATGGCCAAATTTGGGTATTAACCTTACATCCAATATTTTTAAATCAAATTTCATTACTTTGTTCTTAATTGATTTTGATTTGTACACGCTGATGGCGGTGGTCCCTCAATTACGAGTACACCTTTAGTCCAAACGAAGAAGTCAGTGTCAACGTCGAGTACTTAAGAGGATTGAAATTTCCCATAGTCAAAATTAAGCGGACAATCTAAAGAGTAGGAGAAACAACTCGTCCTACAATTCCTGGACCACTTTTCTCACTGCAAAGAGCGAAAAGCACAGCCCCCGCAAAGCAAAAAAACAGGTTCAAGTTTGGTGCAGGTTCAGGTTTAGTACAAGTTCTGTTCAGGAACCAATGATTATATAATGATGCGATTTTGCAATGTCATTATAGTTACCGTAAATTGATTGTCTTTTACAACTGGAGCACACTTACTTATATGAGCTCTTCTTATGAAACAGAAAAACAGAACATAGCAAGCAATTATCAGTACGTTCATCACCATGATAGACCTTATCACCACCGTATATATATCGCCGATCATCGGAGCAGTTATGATGCAGAGTACGTTCCTTTAACGAAGTATTCATTACGATCTTCCAAAAGAAACTCGTCAAAGTACAAAAAAACTTCAATTCGGGAAAACAGTTATGAAACTGTTTTGAGAGCGTACCAAGAAAAATGTCCGCATACCGAAAAAGTAAGAAACAGAGGAGGTTCAAATGCTCTTAGAGCCTAAATCACATTTTGCTGAGTTCAAGATGACAGTGTACTGATACCGCCAGTCAACCTTTTCTACTATGTACATTGTATATGTTGTAGTACATCTCAGAGATGGTGGAACGCTAAGTGGTACATCGTTACGACTAGAGGATGGTTCGATATCTGCTTAAGCCAGTCAATCCCTCCATCATGATGTCAGTTAGTCAAGTCACTATTTCGGGGTGTGGTGCGTTAGGAACGAAATGGTCGCGTCGCGGTGAGAGGGGCGTCGCACGCGGAGGAATGTAGCAGGATGCAGCAGTAGGTAAGAAATACAAGAACAAAAGTACTAATAGTAGAATTATGCATAAAATAATGATCGCATATCGATTGAGCTGAATGAAGAAGCTAGGGCTGTAATAACGGCGTATGAGTGGTCCGCGACAGCTGCGTGCGGCAAACCGATTACCCAAAATCGTTCCTAACGCCCGTCTCCCCACTATTTCGTCCGGTGGTAGAAAAGCACTGAGTAGAAAAGTGGCCGGACCCTTCAGGACTTTTGACATCGGGACATTTTCTGACCATGCCAATCACAGCCACATTCAAATTCGACTGCGACTTCGAGCTGAACTTCGCTCTGTATAAGTATTCCAGAATAAAGCTGCTCTGTGTCAAAAATGTCATTGCCATATCTATCTTATACGGAATATATGTATTGTATTATTACGACGACTGCGAATTAGTGGTTTGAAAGACTAGTTTTGAATCTGGCAAATCGCTTATGTCATTTCATTTGTGTCTTATATTGAATAAGACTTCTTCTTCAAGAAACAAAATAAAAACCCACGTTTTATCTGATCTTTCAACAAATATCCAGCCCAAAATAGGTAGCGTGAATGCGAGGGCCACTGCGACCTGTATAAGTATGTAAGCGTTCTCGTGATCTCGTATGATAAGCGCGCTGAAATTCAAGGAATAACGTTTCACGATTATTCATTACTGAATTCACCTTCTGAATAAGATTTCCAAGACACAGATTTTACGTTTATGATGGTTGGTCAAATTTTGTAAACTTATAGCCCCATTGGTTATCGGATTGAGGGTTGTGGTGCTCCACTAATTTTTTGGAAAGATTCAGAAGTTCAACGGCCCCCGTATCACCCTTCGGCAGTGATTAGCAGAACAAAGTGAAAGGGATTACAACAGTGCGTCTTAACCCCTTGTACACAGCAAAACAGTGGAAATTAAGGAACCGCATCTACAAGTATGCCAGAATGAGTGGAACATTGAAGGTATCTCTTTCGATATTCGTACAAGCAAAGCCCTTAAACACCTGGACCACCGTTGTCTTTGAGAAAGTCATCGCTCGGAGTTATCTAGTCAAAATTTGTTGCTATGGGAAACTTCCGTAATTTTTTTCTTGGAGAAAATGCTCACGGAAAAACTTTCACGTTTTGTGATTGGATGCATTCAGTCACCACTTCCTGAATCTGTCGAAACATTTTAGTCGAATTGGCCTCCACGGCCTTCGCTTCCTATTTATTGCTGAAACAAGTTGCTTAAAATCACTCACTAAAATCTTTGGACGGACATCAGCCTGTCAATCGCTATACAGAGTAGCAAAACAGAAGAGCACAAGGTACCAAAAACTGGCACGAGCTGCCAATAGACGCAAATGTCTTCTCTCATCATATGGCCAGGAATCCTAAACGGTAACTGTTCACAACGTGAATCGACTCTTCTTTTTTCTCCACTACTGCTTTACGGGGGACGGTCAAGTCGTGCGTCCGAGGGCGAGCGCGGCAAAGTGCGCGGCGAGATTCATACCTATTCTAGCGACTTTAGCGCATATTATTTGGGCCCAATTTTGAAGTACAGTAGAATAGTAGGATCAGCTGACCTCACTAATCTACCCTACTTCAGGTTTGGGCCCCAAGGATAGGCGCCGGAGTCGTCCAAATTCGCCACAAACTTCGCCGCGCGCACCCTCGGACGCACGACTTGACACACACCCCTGCTTTACAAGAGCGATTTAATAGATATTAAATGTTATCCAGATATTAGTTTCGTTAGCCCTATATCATTGATGTGCCAATGTTTAGCTTCAAACTCGTGTTCGGTTTTTGATATTATAGTTTCTGAGGTTATCTGAAGCAAGAATGTCCAGTTAAGGAACAAAAATTCAAGGAAGAGGTTCACGGTATGTTCCCATTCTCGCTGTAGTACTTACACATTATACGATACGATCATCACATACTGTCCTAATAGTTGCAAGATATCACCAAAAGTAATTAACCCAATGATTATGTTGCAGCTGCTACGAAGGCTCCTGAAAAAGGAAATATTTGAAAAAAGTAATTTTCATCAAAGGTTGTGGAATGCCAACTGTTTCAAAAAGCAGCTACATACTGTAGTTGTACTTTTCCTCTGATGAACTTACTTCGATATTATCGTAACGTATATTATCAATGAGTTTCCAATTATGCCAATAGTTGGAATAACAATATAGAAAACTTGAAATGCAGGCGATATGTAAGGAGTGGACATAGTGGATCTGAAGAGAATGAATAATGTGGACAAGGTTTCCGAAAGTGAAGTAGACGCTACATACTACGGTGCATTACGTAAGAGTGAAACTTGGATAAATATGAGCTTTGGGTCCAACTAGGTTTTTCGCCACGAGATTATCCAGCCTTGAACCTTTATAATCGCGCTTTGATGAGCTCAACAGATTACAAAAGCGCGACCTCCATAATTTCACCTTGCACGTTTCAATTAGGGCTTGCAAGGTATTTATTAATTCCTGACCTNATGGAAATAAATAGGATAATACTCGTGAAGTCGATCAGTATCAGTCCCATTTTTGTGGGGCGAACTTAATCTCTTAGTTTCTTCATAAGAGCCACTGAATTGTGCCTAAACTGTGAGGCCAAAAGGTCGAAGGGCAACAAAAACGCTAAGGTATCAGCTTTATTTACCCCATCGCTAGTGATCGCTACATATTGGTTGGCTACTGATGTCGGATGCACTTGTGATAAATAAAAGTCATCTGATAGGATAACTACACCAGCATGTTGGACAAAATATTGCCAACCATATAAGCTCCCAGTCCGATAAACATACGCTAAAAGTTTGACATTGGAGGGGCACTCTACTAAATTTTTAATAATTTCACAATTTGTCAAAGATATTGATCGTAAAACTCAAAAACGTTTGCATTCGATACAGTAAGCTCGTAGACAGAACAACGCAGCATAACACTGGAACAAAATCGAAAATGAGATCAAGAAAGCACTTAGAATAGGCAATTATTCAATATATTTTTTATATCGATAAAATGTAATTTGACGCATTCAATACACCTGGACATAGCATAGTGCGTGGTGAAAGACCGTGGTTATGGTAATGAGATTGCTTTACGACCACAAGTACATCGGCAATTGGCGGTAGAAGGTGTGCCTTTTAACACCATTGTTGTAATGAAATTTTCGCTATTTATCGAACAAGCTTCGTGCTAAAACTGAATAACTTAGATCTGAGAGCATTGGGAGGTTTGGAATTAGAATTGGAAGTCGTGAAAAGTAAAGTAATACAGGGCTATGTTCTTCCAAATTGGCGAGTTACGGACAAAGCTTCTGCTTCGGAAAAGATTCGAACCCATACTCATGCCTTCCAAGCACCGTGCACTTTGCCGTTCATTCTACCGACATCCAGCTTTACGATTCTATCTATTCAGTGAACATAATGACATTGTTCTAGTTTGGCCAGGGTCTCCTCAGAACATTATCATCTATAAAGTAGACTTTATACTGGTTCTTCTCATATCACCTAGCTTTTATAGTTGCTTCATCCTCCTTTATGCGAAAAAAAAAAGATTTCCTGTGAATCTTCGAGCTGTGTGTCGACTGTACATCAAGCAGGATAACTTGACAAACTCAGAATCCCTAGTATTTGACAAAAGTACCATTTCAACCTAACATAGTTATAATATCAGTTTCTGGTCGAGCGCTTTTCGTTTTTGCTGGCTGACATCAGCATCATACAGTATGCAACAACTAACTCTATTCGTTGACAATGTGAGGGCACTGATTAGCATCAAAATAGCTCTAAAAGCAAAAAAAGGAAAAAACCTGGAAATAAATAGAAGTTTGAACAAGACCAGATTGCCTCTCTCGGTAAATTCCTTGTTGCTTCTACTGATTCGTGGTACAACATAATTTTTGCGCTAATTCTGAGCCTAGTGATGAGCGAGGCATAACTGAGAGCTGAATAATACGGTGATGCTCCTATTCTCCTCTTTATAAACTTTCAGCAGCTTAACTAATGCGACTTTGTGGTATTTGAGAATCGCTTTACCTTCCCAAAGAGCAAAATGTTTTAATGCTTTTTTTTTTGAGAAAGAATGTGAGAAATCTTTATCCCTCTATCAGAAACTGAAATGTCTATGCTGTCTATGCTAGCCGGGATTATGCATACAGTATTCGGCCAAATACCTCTTGAGTCGTACTTTTCAGTCGTAACTCCTTTCCTACTGGGATATAATCATGCGAGCTTTTAATATTTGTAGCATGGGTGTAGTGTGAATATTTCCCACTACTAACCGAATATCTGACCATGTTCCAGACATCTCAAAGAGCTTGAATTCAAAACCAACTGGAAATAGGGACATCAGTGCTTCTAGGATTCATTTCCTTTTTGCTATGCCCAAAGTGTACGAGCGCTAATGCCGAACACAGCAGAGGAGAAAAACTCAAGTAAGATGCGAATAGCCGCAAACGTCACAAACTTGCTTACAGCATAGTCACCAGACGCCTTCCCCGTTATGTGTTACGTTATGTGGGCATTGCTGCTTTGCAGTCAAATAGTGTTGGATAGTGTGAAACATGCTTCATCTAAACATATCAAAATTTCATGTGATTCGCTCCACTGGTAAAAAAATTTACAGTGGTTGTAGGTGTAGAAAAAATTTATCCAATCCGAAAGTGTGTATGCCACTATTACATAAACAACATCTAGGGCGGATAAGAAGCTGCTTTCATAGTGCGCCGGTCACGGGCTGCGCTTGCCCCTTGTTTACAACTGAATCTTGACCGATACCACAGGTCGAGTAGTCCACCGGCCGACACGCGCGCCCGCGGGCCGGCCGACAGACTATGAAAGCAGCCAGGCATCTACGTTAAACTTCACCTAACTGTGAACAAATTCTATTCCTTGTGATTGATAACAAAGAACCACGTGTCTAGAAAATAGCATCCCATGACAATACATAACACCTAACCACTGCAAATCAAATCAACATGAACGGAGTACTCGACCCTTAAAGACATCAGAATATTGTGCTGTTTGCATCCATTCACATTAATAAACAACCAAAATGGTTACGCAATTGTAACACGCTTTTTCATTAGAGTGGATTGTGTGGCGCTTTTCTGCACCAGTTTAGTACACGGTCTAACCGGAGTGACGCCATCATTCCTCCTCTTGCCACAAAACAGATATTTTTGTAAGGCAGTGCGATAGTCTCTGCTGAAAATAAGAGAAATCATTATGTACTACAATCAGGATGCCTACGAGAAAAGACTGCTGCACAAAGAACCGAATTTGTGCGTCGCTAGGTAATTACTATTACAACTGCCACTAATATTCCTCTAATAATAGCTATGACGCTTCTGAAGCTCCCCACTCAAGTAGCCCATATAACGTACCTTGTGGCGTAGTAGACGAAAATGTTGATGGAACAGGCTGTGTTCAGGAAAATGCCTCCAAACAGATTCACTTCGTCTCTAGGAACATGGATATGAAGAGCTTGTGCAAGAGTTCCAATGACTGTTGCAGTGAACCATCCAAGAATTACAGAAAGACTGCTCACAATCAGTGATCTGTATATATTCTTCATTTTATCAGTACCTATAATACGTATAATAAGGCTCGCTAATTCACAATCAAGTAATATCTTTATGAAAGCCATAGCTGCCTGAGATTTGAACTCTATCAAAAACCCCTCTTTCTCCTGTCATATGTTTGCATCTGTCCTTCCAAAAGCGATCATCTCCGACGGTATTCAGCTTATCCCAACCACCTTGTCTACGAGTCGCCACTGTTTCTGGAGTCCGGGCTGAGGAAGGAGGGGGTGCAAAAATGTCAAGATGAGCTCATAGAATAAGTTCTTCCCCAATCCTCAGACCTCTTTGAGCGTTGCTATAGAAATCGTTTTTTATATTCTCAAGCCAGGTCTACCGTTGTCCTTATTCTTTGAGCAACGATGAAGAAAATAGGCTAATTTTGCTGGCTATAAGGGAGGCCAGCGAAATTAGCCTGTCTACGACTATAAGCTCGCCCTTGATCAATTCTCAGATGCAGGTGAGTCCGTACATGTGCATCCTCAAATCGGATATTGTACTGCCAAGGAAGTCGTAGTCGTCGTTTTCGGAAGTAGTACTGCCTTTGATTTCACAATGAACTTTACGAGAAATAACATTTGTGAAGAGCATTCAAGTAATTGCATCAGTAGCAGCGAGAATAGATAGAGCAGAGATCCAATGTTCCCAGTCAGTACCAGTTTACTCCAGTTACAAAATTGATGATAAAGCTCAGCAGCCTCGCGAACTTGGCTTAGAAGTTCAATGAAATTGAGACTTGTCGTATTGTTGTAGTTCAGCTGCCTCCAATCAATGTTGGGTAATTTTCCTTTCCTGTACAGATGTCCGTCTTCCTCTCAGATAAGGACATAGAGGTTCAGCCACATCAAACCTGTAAATGTAGAGTGGGACGTAGCGCTGGTGGAACCGCAGAAGGTTGGTTACTTTATTTGGAAGTTTTCCGAGTTTTAGTTTCCGGGAGTTGTTGCAACTTGTAGGAAATGCTACCATACAATACATGTTAAAAGGCGGCAGGCTCTACACTAACACTCTGTCGTCGAGGTGGGTCAATGCACCGACATGTGAAGATCAAGAAGTGCGTGTGATCTGATCTTTGATCTTTGGCCCGACCGGGGGGTATAAATAGCTGGAAGGCTTCTAAGTAGATTCATTCTTGGACTCGGTGGTCTGCAATCCGGCAATACCGTATCAGCAATATCCAACCGACTCAATACTCAATATCCGACCCAATATCCGTCACAATTCGCGTGGTATATTTCATAGATTTTGGGCGAGCAACCTCACCACCCTAGTGACCACACAACTAGCCTAGCGCGTTTGGGCGCTTGGTCGGGTAAGTCACAGATCAGGAGCTTCGAACTATTTTCAGGTCCTGAAGGCGACGATTCTGTCGTCGAAACTTTCACCAGTAAAGGGGTTTGGCCGTAATAAATCTGTACGGCAGAGCAGTATTAAAAATTACGCAAAATGCCCAGGTTTCAAGAAGATCGAACGTGGAAGTTGTCTACTCAGCGTCCTGCAGAATCGCATTGAAGTGGAAGCGAACATTGATGGAGGGTGAAGTTGTTGCATTGACTTAACCATTCATT
>UZAF01017237.1:0-26076 GCA_900617895.1 Haemonchus placei | reverse complement strand
AGTTGTTGCATTGAGTTAACCATTCATTCGATAAACCCCCGCTCAAGGATGGAAATATTTGGATGGTGGCCGCATCCTGCTCTTTTTTCTTTCGACCAAACGCTCGAAAGATCTATTATAAGTTTTAGTACTCACCTACCGATAAAGACTGTTATTAATACTATTATTAGTGTACCAGTCCTCTAGTGTCATCACCTGTCATCCATGAAAGAATTGAAGTTCAACCACCTTACTTCCCTTTCTTCCTTTACGAATTTTTTACCAGTAGCGCCAAAATTGAAGAACACTCACTAATTGCAGCTTTTCGTATAAAATACAAGAATAGAGCATAGCAAACAATAATCAGTATATTCATTATCATTATATATTTTGTCACAACTTCATATATCTCTTCAACCATAGTGGCAGTAACGATACAGAGCACTTTCCTCAAATGTTACAGTTAGTCTGATACAGTCATATTCAACAAATGAAAAAATGTACACACACAGACTTTTATGTCGATTGGGTATATTCAATTTTCATTTACTAATCAGGTAAGAGTCCATAGCCAGATATTTTTTATGGAAGAATCACACCCTATAGATATTGTCCGAGAACGAAAACCACGGTGAGAATGTGGTGTCGTTTCTTGCCGCTCGAATTCCTTTATTTCGGGGTGCCCACAAGGAAATGTGATCTTACTAGACTGTCAACCCTACCTTTTACTTGCTTCACCAATATGTCGCAAAATCACGTACTCTTCTATAATTCTTCAGGAATATATCACAGTCAAGGATACCGCAGAAGATTAAAGTGAGAAGTACAGGAATTCGAGGCTAATCTTTGGTAAGAATGGCTTTCCTTCCCTTCCTATCTTTTCTTCACTTTGAAAGGGAATGTCGTATATACCAGTTAGACGTGATTCTCCCAATGTGAATGTTCGTTAAACTAGACGGGCAAGTAATGGCCGATTCCAAACGTAACGAGTGATTCCGTAACCCAACCCTACTGGAATGTTTTTCTAGCCCTTTGTTTTTTCGCATTGGCCAGCACCTCTGCAGCAAAGATGAACTACGACCGAAAAATGAAGCATCCAAATTCTGTTCATACCAACTCACTCTTTTTCAGTACGTTCGATAAATATCCATATACCAAAACAAAGGGAAATTGCGAGAGCTGGAGCTATATGCATAGAGATGTAGGTCTTCTGGTAGTGCTGTGTGAGAAATGTACTGAAACAACGGATAATATACGATTTATGAGTGGGCCACCTTTATATCAGCTCCCAAAATTGGAATTGTTGAAAAGCAGCTCAAGCGACTTCGTGTTTGTCTATTAAGATCGAAATAGAACTTGAAAACGAGATCTGCTCAGGTCCTTCGTAGAAGCTCCTAGACTTTCCTCTGACGTAGTGGGGAATCATAAATCATGCATAGAGGAGTAATCACTTACTAAAATCTTTGAAGAGACAGCAACCTGTCAATCGCTACTCCGAGTAGAAATGTAGTAGTTAAAAACATGCCGCAAGCTGGAATAATCTGCCAGTAAACGCAAACGGCTTGGGGCATAAGATGATTGGGAATGCTGAATGAATAAAATTAGAAGAAGTAAGGCTAGAAGTTGAGTTGAAGTTGAATCTCGCTCATATCTAGGATCACATTACATGGCTATAGGAAACAGGATGCTTGCTTGTCTATTGCCTATATCTAACCAGAGTCAGTCTTGTCCAGGAATTTCAGAAGCTTTGGGTTATCTACGAGAAAGTTCTATACCGAGTGTGAATAAAAGCATTAAGCTTTTTCTGAATCGACACCAAGTAAAAGAAGGTTACCCCTTCCCCTCCAGCTTGATTATAGTGATGACATTGGAATTTTGGTGGAAAACTGTTTGCTCTCAAGGTGCTCCTGTATTCAAATGAAATCCATAGTTGATGAAATCCTTGTACACGACTATTTATCGGTAAAAGCCAGCTCCGTGTTAGTGAACTTCCTATTCGGTTCTAATTCTTTTTCTAATTCTAATAGGTTCTCAAAAAAAACGCGTTCATGGGAACATGCTTTCTATGTCTACACTTTCACAATTCCACTTCGTTCCCCTTAGCTCGTGGGACTTGAAGCAAGATTCCTTTATGGCAATGTGTGTAGTGACAAAATCAATCAACCTCTTCTTTGATGGTCCATTTTATTACACACCACAAATTTTCGCGATTTCCTACAAAGGTTTTCCTAGTGAATTATGAAAAGTGCATCGTGCGTCACCTTCAGTATACAAAAGATTGCACTCACGCTCACTACAAGTAGTAGTACTTTTCCCTCAAGATTTTGTTCGTTGTAATTGCAAACCCCTTGAGATATTTCAAACTTACACATGATAGGAGATCACCATTATGTATAGACCAGACAACTGCAGGATATCGCCGAGGCAAATGAAGGCAATTATTATGTTGCATGTGCTTCGAAGACTTCTAAACATAAGATACTTCAAAGATAAAACATTGCAGTTTTTGGTAAAAGAAACACTCTATCACAAGCCTAAGAAGAGAATAACTTGATCTCTCACAACACTAATGTCATATCGTCGTCTACCGCAACGATCCCCATAACTATCTCGTCGTCTCACCGTCTGAGACGACTCTAGCTAGACACGCGTCCCTAAATGGTGCGGGGTCAAGCGGGAGCGAAAGTCAAGGGCGAGACGTAGGTTCTGTAGTTTGATAAAGGCTTATTCATTATTATTCTGTGTTTCGCTAGCGGTAATATCCGCGCTCATTATTTACTTGTTTCGTTTTACTTCGTAGTAACCGGAGTCCATAAAAACAACTGAACCGCTAGCACATGCAATGAGCATTGCTTAAAAGTATTTGAACTACTCTTGAAAGTCCAGGTAGCTTCTAGACATAGAAGAGTTTTTTCGCTTCACTAAGTTTAGGCAGGCAAAATACTGATTATGACTTTTTGGCAATCAATCTGCTTCTAAATGCCTCTCACAGAGGCCTTCCATGCCACCGCAACAGCAGAAGCCTCTTCGACTGAAAATTGCCGCACATTCGTGAAATCTGCTCAACCGAGATGATGAAATCGGGTAAGGGTAGTGATGTAAAAGACTGCATTGCCCCCTGGTCAAAACAATGTCGCTTTTGCGCCCTTACTAGTCCCGCCGTTCCTCTTGATGTCCACGCAATTTTGAATGATTTGACTATTGCATATCAATGAAAGGAATGCTTCGTAAATACTTGGAGAATTTAAACTCACTTCGACCGTATGGTAACATATATTATAAGGGAGTTTCCAATGATACCTATAGTTGAAATGAGTATGTAGAACACTTGATAAGCAGGTGCTAGCATTTTGTCTTTTAAGATAATTCCTGAAATTATGCTGAGCAGCACCATAGTGTACTATAAGAAACGTAGGAAAGGAGCCCAGTGAGAATATCACACAGCGAAATAAGCTGAATTGGAAGATACGTTAACGAACACAAAGTGGTGCTTATTAGGTAACAGAATGTCTCCCCGATGTCTCAGGCCTGCTGCAGTGGTTCCGCGGCGACTCTCCTTCCATTGGGAATCCGAGTCTTCTCCTTCATAGCGAGTAATCGCGTGCGGTAAGCGCGACACGCCGTTTGGGGAGAAGATGCCAGACCCGTGCTTATCGGATGTTGGTGTGGTACCATTTTCTGCAGCGTTTCTATCAACGCTAAGATCAGATTCATTCACAAATTGGAGAATATCTTTCAACATCGCGCAAAGAGCTTGGAGCAAATTGTACACAAGGGATGGAAAGAGTACTGTAGCGTTGTCGGCTGAATCGTTTCGCATGATATAACGGTCGTAAGGAGCTGCTCCACAATGCTGATCTCAACTGCAGATGAGAGTTCATCGCATGACCTTTTTGTTTTTGTTAGTGGAACGCATCTCTGGCTTGATAGTAGGTATTATCCTATTCGAGTAGGGAACGTAAGTTTGCACTGAGGGTAATTATTCACCATACAAGGGGCTAAACATGTACATCAACGTAATATGCGTAACTAAGAATAATACGAGTTGAGAAAAGCTGCATAACTTATGTAATTCTGCTTTCGATTAAAGTAACAGAATGACAAGTATCAAGTCTTTCGAAAGAACACCAAGATAACAACTCGATTATTCTATAAAAACTGGAATTTTCATTGCCTTCACAGTGAAATCTAGGAGAAGCATTTTACCGAATCCCAATCACTAAGAACAGTTTCAAACCAACAACATTCACTTAACGATTTCTTGGAAGTTCGAAACTGAGCTGATAGGATTACGTTTCAGCAGTCATAATCACTGGGTAACACAAGTTCTGGGTAGGAAATTCAGAGTACGTGCTGGCAACAAAAAGAACTGAATGGCAAATTGAACACAAAGAATTGGGCTCGTAAGTGTGTATATACAAACACAATAGAAATTCAGATAGCCGTTGCAGACACTTAAAGAAACATCGACACTTATGTAATCGTAATGTGAAGGCAATCGTAGATTTCAGATTTCTCAAGTTTTCCCCATTAACGGAAAGCAGGTGCTGAAGGCTTGAAAAAACCAACAAAGTGGAATCATTTTTAAACTGCCCATTTTCACAGTGAATATTTCGGTTTTTCCCGTCGTGGTATTCGTAGAAGTGAGGTTGTCATTCAAAGGAAAACGTAGCAGTTCAGTTGAAAATTGAAATTGGACTGAACCATGCTTATATTCCTTACGGATGGGATACTCCCACCATTAGGCGAATAGGTGAATTCTTTCACAAATATTCATTTTCGGGAGTCATCGCCTTCACTGGTTACGCAATAATGATAAGTACTATGTTATCTCCTTGAAGTCGCGAAAATCAAACTGACGAAACATGTCTTCAGTTTTTCAAATGATGGAATATAAGGCTTTTGATTTGCGTCCTTACCTAAATTTCCTACAGGATAAGTTCGTCGAGGATTCGGTGTCCAGGTTACTCAGATTGAAAGTAGAGCGATTTGAAAAGAGTGGTCGAAACATACAGCTCTCAAAGAAGTGAGCAACACTGCAATTATACGGAGTACCACGGCAGAAAGCTGATTTCCATGTTCCCAGGATAAGGTGAACTAGTAGTGAGATAATATGAAATTGAAGACACTGGTAGCCTTGCAGGATCTGATAGCTTCGCCAAGTCAGTTACTATTCAAGTTAGTTAAGCTTCCACCTATCTAGGCAAAGATTTGACTCCGGTAACCTGTTGCAATGGCATGCCAAAATGTTTCAAAAAGCTGCCTAGACTTTGATAACAATCTCTCTTCCATCACACTCCATATACGAAATCCTGTACAGCCAGCTATTAACCTAAATTTTACTACGATAGTGTACTCACTTCAACTTCTGTAACGTTTTTTAAAGGGTGGTGGTGTAGAAGCAAGTATCGCACTATTTCACACGCATGGATGCGAGTTCGGCAAACGATGCCTTCCGGTCGGGTAACTGGTTCCAGACTCATGTGAGAAGGTAAAAGCATAGACTTGTACATCGAGTAGCCACTGCAAATCATTGTAGGGACCACACAGGCATTCAATACGCTACTTTGATTTTGAATATGAAGTCGAATGCGGGGCGCACCACTCAGACGTGTTTGATTAATGCCAAAAGACTTCGAGACCTTTAGACTAACGTTTGTGAGTGGTGCTGGCTTGACCAATACTGACTGTGCAAAGTAGAAATACCCCTTTTCCGGAAAACGAATAGAACATACGTCTCCACCGAGCTGCTATAAATGGAGTGCTGCTATCTTCCTACTGCTCCACTCAGCTGCACCAGCATTGGCACAGGTATTCGTACGCAGCCCACTGTAATGCAAGAAAAATCTTATAATTACTTAGCACCCACGCTTCGTTTTTTGGATGTAGCTTTCATAACACAGCACCTGTCTCCGTACATTCTGTACCCATGTTATTAATGAGAGTTCTATATCACAACGATCATATGCTTTTTATTTTTTGCGACAACGTCAGTCTGCTTGTATCATATCCATTATTTTTTGACTTACAGAATCCACTGGGATGCAAAATGAACATAAGGAGGGCAGCTAGCGCGATGGTCGATCTTGTTTATTAGGCTGTGAGGGCGCCATATGAATTGGGGGGCCCGCTGCCAAATTCGACCAATCGACGCACTGTGCTCGTTAGGTTAGCCATAAGTTGCTCTTCCTGTCAGAGCACTTTTCTCGAAATTTCGTAAGGTTTTTGAGGTTTTAAAGCATCGAAGCGAACGGTTTGTCTTTGATTTCAGAATGGACATGAGTAATCGGAAGGCAAAGGCGGGATGGTCGACCATCGTTAGTTGATCACGATGCTTCGCTAAGAGCAGTAGAAGAAGGTCGGCGCTAACTTTTGATAAAGATCACCAAGCATATGAGCACTTCGGATCCGGTCGTCGTTGACCACCTCAATCAGCTTGGGATGGTGAAGAAACATGACAAGTGGGTGCCACACCAACTCACGAAGCAGCAGCAACTGAAGCGTCAGAAATTTCGATTTCTTTGCTGTGAAGAAATGATATTGAGCCATTCCTCCAACTTTTTGTAGCATGTGATGAGAAATACACGGTAATGACAACAGAAAACGCTCTGCTTGGTGGTTAGGTGTAGGTGAACCTCCAAGAACTTTTCTCGTGCCAATTTTACACATAAAGAAGAATCATTACAGTTTGGTGGTCCAGCCATGTCCACTACTCCTTTCTCCGTCCGAACCATTACCGCATAGTCCTACTGTGATCAAATTCATGAGATGTCCAGAAACTGGAGTGAATATAGCCAGCACTGGTGAATCGCATCGAAGTTCCCCTTCATTCACCCACTCATCAGACCTTTCAACAACTGACTTCCATTTATACAAACATTTGGACAGGATCTCAAAGGAGCTAGGATTCAAAAATCAAATCGGCGTGGAAGGTGTCTTTCTCGAATTCTCGGGCTTTCATAGGAATAGAATAATGGAAATCGTACACGTTGGTGGAGATGTGTAGGATGGACTGGGGCTTACTTTGAATAAAAATGTTTACTCTGAGATGAGTTATAATTTTTTGAAAATTAGTTGTCAAAACGGCAAGAACTTTCCTTGCAAGCTAATAAATAGATAAGCTTTGACCGAAAGGGGAGAGAGAGGGCGATCTGTTCATGTGCTATTCTGATCCTTTATGCCTCATCCATCCTTAAGTTGGTCCAATAACCTTGCGATATTTACTTAATGTTATTCATTAAGGTTTATATTTTAGGAGATCAGCTCAGGCAATTGCTGGCGATGGTAAGCAGCGCTCCCCATATTACTTTTGTGTCATAGCCTAGTAGAGAATTTTGTGTTTCTTCAGCTAAGAGGCTTATGTCCAATGAAACATTTGATTTTCCCTTCACCAACAAATAACGAATCACGCGGAGCGAAATAAAGGTCCAGAGCCGATATTTCATATTTTGAAGACTCGAGCATTGCTGATGCTGAGGAAGAGGAGAGATGCTTAAGGAAGGCCAAGTGGTGGTATCATTATGGCTGAATGGTAGAAATATAACATTTCTTTGTTCAGGAGGCTGAGGTAAACAGCTAGAAGGATTGCGACAGATAATCATCCGAATATTGTCGTAAAACATCACACAACCGTGATATCCCTGAGCGCTCTATTATCTTATGGAAGCAATGTAAGAGGTAATACCTGTTATATGCTTCTTCCTTCTCTGGTGTCCACACTTCTCTCCAAAGCGAACAGTTGAGTTACTGTCGTAGATTGCTCTTCTGTTTTTTTTATATTTTTTAAACTTTTTTTATCCTTTATCCTTGTCAATTGTCTTCACTATTACTTATTCTCCAGTAGTCTCATTCTCAAGGATTCGTAAGTTGTAGCGCGTTCTCTGAGCGTAATAAATGAAACGAAATGAAATATTATTTCCGTAAAAAACTTTTAGTCGAAAACAGTAGGCTTACTAGTCATCCAGTGGATTTCAAATTAATCAAATGTTTTGAACGTAAAAATACGGTATGAAAACTTATTACACCTGTTGCATACATAATAGCAGGCAATTGGTTAGAAAGTTGAATTACAAAAACTGTGGCGACGCAGCATATGAAAACACTTGTCTAGTCTAGTCTGACGAATTTCCCCTTACCCGGTATGTAAGTTCTGTGGAAGTCGAAGTATAGTTTGAAGGCAAAAATTGGCGCTCTCCTTGACCCCAAAACGAAAGTGAGTATCCAATAATATGCTTTGTTTCGCATTCTGCATGATAGCCTTGCTCAAAAGAATATGAATGATATTCCTGGATCGACAAAATAGATCCTAAGTGTTGTTCTATCAGCTGGATTCTGAGACAACCATCATGGGGCTAAAAGGCATAAATCACGATAAAAATGGTTTCTGAGATTTCCCTATAGCATGAATTCGAGCTTCCTCCTTATACCATACGTGTCGATATAAGAGCGAAAAACGTCCTGGATGGATGGGCACAAAAAGGAACTATAGATGGTATCGTGTGAATGCCACACCTACAGCGGACGACTATGAACGGCGTTGGAGAGGCTACGTCATTTAGAAGAACCATATAGGGACTTCAAGCAGCTTGTCATGACCCATAGCGACAGTAAGAGGCGATTCTGAACAGTTATAGTTTGATGTTATCAGTTTCTTGAAGATGGGAGTAAGTTAAATCTCGTCCGAAAACCCCTTACATGCCATTCGTGCCGCGAGGATCTCGTACAAGCTCCACTTCCACTACTTTTAAAAAACTTGAAGTGGACTGATTTTCTCGCTTTCCTCGTCACCGATGTACTCCTCTACGTCAACACTTCCGCTTTTAAACCTAAAAAAGATAACTTAAAATTATCGTGAGCTGTGCCTTTAAGCTTCTCTCAGGCGAGCGTAGGTGTTCCTCTTCATTGAGCTTCTGATTCAGTGGTTAAAGATATAAGTAGAAGCAGTAAGCAAGTATCGAGAGTAATAAACCATTTTGCTCTCAGGTAATTGGCCTGCCATCACTATTTTTTATTACTACAATTTGAAAGTTGTTAAGGAGGTAATTAAACAAATCACCTTGCGGCTCCCTGGGTCCTCGAAGCTATGATACAACTCTGCAAAAAAGTCGCTGCATTTTTATTCTTTTGCAAATGTCGGACGTGATTTTTTTTGTCTGAAACGACTGAGGAGCCTTTGTCCTTGATCCAGTCAAGAACATCAATGAAACCCCTACTATTGGAGAGAGCGCTTGCTATTGGAAAAGCTCCATGTTCAGAAGCTCCTGTGTAATCATTGTGCCGTAGCTATAAAAACTTCCACAGATCATCTTTAGATACCGCAGCTGATCAGTAATGAAGTGGATACAGAATACTTGGTTTTTTGAATCTTCCAAATCTTGTGTATATTACCATTCCATGGTATAGAAAGCAGGGAACATACTCTGATGAAAAACTGCAAAAAAATAGTTTTGAGGACATCAAATAACAAAGGCTTATTTCTTAAAAACAGTGCAATAAAGCTCGTCAGGCAAGACATCTACATTAATTTCAATTATTTATTGAATCGTACAACGCTCCATGAAACACAATTCCACAGTGAAGTCGTCTTGATGCTTCAAAAATCATCTTCAACAACATCACTTCTCATCCTGATATGACTTGGTAGGACATAATAATATTAAGACAATAACAAGTGCAGAAGACATATCGCTTTCTNTTGTTGGGACACATCGGAGGTGCCTGTTTTTGCAGCTTCAAATGCACAACCGATCGAGTATCAAAACTTCAAATCATACAGGTTTCCCACATTTCACGTTTCTCGGTTCTAAATTTTACATTACACCGATGTCAACTTGTCCAGATACTCACTTTTATCGCTAATATCTCGTACAACCCTCCCTTACTTTTTTGGAGCCTAATATCCTTTACTATCGGTCGACTTTTCCGCTCTCCTTGCCAACTTCGCAATTGTTTCACCACCGTAGCCCCCGTGATCCCTGCCTTTGACGATCTCCATAAGAAAATCGTTTCTTCAGCAATCAAAGAACTCTCACAATACTACAACTACTACTGTGACTTTTGTGCAATTGCTTCCGTATTCTGGGGCAGTTTTTGAGAGCGGGGATTGAGCAGATTGATTCATAAGCAGCTCCGAGAATATTCTACGAACTATCAAAGAGTTGAGCAGTGAAAGAAACAAAATGTCACAACTCCACTAAATGGCAAGCCAAAACATTCGTAGTAGCATATTGTGTTTGGGAATACTGGATCAGTTATGTAGCCTTCAAACAATGGTAGACCGCACTACGTTGGGAGAATACGTGCAAAGAACGATTTTTTATGAATATTTTCGAAACGGGCCTTTTTCTCACAGTAGTAGGTTGCCAATTGCTCACCTGATAAAGTAGTAGACAAAAATGTTGAAAGAGCAAGTTGTAGTAACAAACGTTCCGGCGAACAAATCTACGTACGCTCTAGGAATGTCGAGATTGAGAACTTGCGCAGCGGTTCCAATGAAAGTTGTTGTGAAGTAGCCAAAGACTACGGTAAAACTGGTTACAATCAACGACTTGTATATATTTCTCATCTTGTCATTCCCTGCAATGAAATCAATGAGGTGATGAACGCCAAAAAACTAAGCCTGCCACAATTTTCGAAGAAGTGTGAAGTCAAAATTCCTACTATCATTGACATCCTCATCCAGTGTATCTAGTGTACCTTTGTCACTGTAGTGCACGAGGTGGCTCATGTTTTTTGGTTTACACTTCTCACGAAAGTTCTGGAAATTTCATAGGAGTGTGATTAAAAAATCTGGGGAGGGGATAGTTTAGTTCCTGTTCCGCTTTTTAGGAAAAAGATTTTCTCCTGAGGACAATGGGTTCTGCTATATACCAGCAACGATTGACCAATAAAACTTCACTATCGTTAGTACCGATCATTGTAAACCATGGAAAACCACAACTCTAAATTCGTGGTGAAGGCTTTTTGGAGTTCTATACGTTTTTTCTTTGATTGTAGGATCGAAACAAGTCATGATCAAGAGGTTCAGACGACACTGCTGAGGGATGTTCGTAGCGGCGGAAGCAAGTCCACAAATGTCGCACAAAGTGTAACCAAGGAAAAAAGGTTTTTGGAAATTGCTAATACCGCAGCCATTGCAACTGCCAGTTGTGATCGTCTGCAATGCTTCCAGATCGGTGGACGACAATTTACTCTGGTCTACTTTTTAGACTTCACGACTTCCCAATAAATTTCGTGTTCACTTGGAAATGTCTTTACGTATGACCTGAAAGTTATCCTGTAGCTCAGGGTATCTCAGTTTTGGCTTCTGCTTGCACTTTCTTTTACCTCCAACTTTTCTTCCAGTCGAACTAACCGAGAAGGCATACATTCTGAATTTCAAGCGACGAATAATCAGTCAACAGTTATACCTGTTATCTCTATATCAATCTGTTCTGCCTTTTGTTTTAGAGAACTAGTCAAAATTAACAAACAAAAACTTGAGGTTGGACACTCATTCCATTCTTCTTCATTAGTTATCCTGCTCTTGTTAATCTTGAACCTGAGCATGTAATAATGTATAGTACTAAATCTATATGCTTCGCCTTCAGAAGCGAGTCGCACTTACCTGCCCCAGCTGTGGACTTTTTCAGCTGATACAGAAATACAGCATAGCAAAGAATTATAAGCATATTGACTGTCATAATATATCTGGTTATAACTCCATATACTCCGGTAGGCCAAGAACCAGTGATTGAGCATACGACCTTCCTTAAATTCACTTGTATACGACTTTAACATATAAAAAGTTTTGATATTGTGAATTTTTGGCCTTTTTCTGCAATTCTAGACTTCTAAATGTCGTAAGTAGGTACTTTGTATATGCAAGTAAAACTCAGGAGGAGCGTATAAGAGCATAAAAGATTTCAGTCGGATTCAGGGTGGGCTCTAGGCGGCATCATAATGGAACTAGAAAATGTTCGTGGACAATTAAGTGTTAGGTTAAATTCAGAAAATAAAAGGTGCGAATTGTATGCAGCTGAACTGATTCGAAGATTAGTAGTACCTCCGATTTCTACTTTGCTTAGCCTACATATAGGGCCTACATATAGGGAAGCACGCTTGCCGAAATATAATAAAATTAAGCAACTTCCGATCAACCTTCCAATAATTTCATTTTTGAGAGGAGGTCTCGGGATTTCTTTCCTTGAAAGCAACACCTTGATGATGTCCTGATCTGAGTGAAGGGTTCTCGAGCTCTAGTAGATGTTTGATGGTCAAACCAACAATAGAAAGGCACTTTCAGTGCTCATCGAAGACGAGTTGTCTGGTAGACGCTGATCTCGTTACGAGATCGATGTCATCTGTATCATAGCAATGTGTCAATATGATAAACTAACCGAGTAGTTCCCTCGCTGTACAGCGGTGCGGCAGTTGGTTTGTGGGTGGGCTAGGAGTGATGACGCCTTGACCGTTTCTTCATTCGTTTGGCCCAACCATGAAACGCATAATGAACGCTTGTGAAACACTTTTATAATTCGCGTGCAAAACCTCCGCTTAATATGGGTTCACAGAATCTCAAGTGCTATCCGAAACTTTGAGCAGAAAGGATTCCTTATCACCCACTAATTGAAGCCTTCTTCAACACACACTACCATAGATAGTTCTGCCTGAATTCATCACCTATCAGAGGGATTGAATTCATCACCTATTGGAGGGATTTGAATCTCTCTAATAACTTGATGATAGTGGCGAGGACAGTCTCAGCAACACTGAGAAGAAACCTCGTGATTTTTCGGAGATGTGGAGGTTTTGAACAAAGCCAAACCTCTAACCTTATTGTTCTTCCAAATAAATTCCACTTTATGCCAGACAGATCGGTCCACTCTTTTTGCACCAAGTATTTAGAATCACATCATATTCTGCCAAAAGACCAGATGAGTTCAGGTGTGAGCAAAACATTCGGAAGAAAAAGTTGTCGCAAAAAGGAGTATGGGCATTCCACAGCAACGGCATTTGCAAAAAGCAATGTAAACCGACAATCCCACAGAAGACAAATTCAGTGCAAGTCACAGGTGGATTCAGGCACTCAAGTCGAGTTATGGCGTAACCCCCACAAACCTAGAATCCTCCCTTCATGAATATCGAATTCAGTTGTCAAGAACCGGAATTGGATTGAATATGAGCCGCTGAAACTCTCGATTTGTGTTACCAGCTAATATCTGCTCAGAAAATAGTGGTTGCATCCATAAACCCAGCATCACTGATTCCAAACTGACTTCAATCAATAATTACAGTGCAGCTCAACATAATAAATATGAACAACATTCCAAGAGTTCTTCCAAAGGCATGCGAGATGCTCTTATGATTTCGCTGTCGATTTTTGGATTTTGTCGTTATGAAAGGTCAATCACTCAAGCGCGTTGACTACTCACCTGATCTTACGATCTTATTAGTACCTGTAAGGGGCAGTACCGAACGTGAACAAGCCGCATGCAACGACGTTGCATTATTATTCCATTTCCTTCTAGTGCAGGCCGCTGTTTGAAATTGTCTTCCCTTTGAATGTGAGAAATGTCACCAATAACTTATCTAAAGATTTGTGAAATACGCAAACTAGAAGCAACAAGCTTTCACCGACATGAAGCACAATATGTTAAACTTAAATTTCCATCAGGATCAAAAGCTCAAACAAATGAGTTAATTGTAAACGCTTTAGTCCGCTTCAAGACCGACGTATGTCTATCTAATCGATACCGCTGTCATCGAAGCAATCTCCAATCGCTCGCTCTTTATTCGTCAGTGATGATGGGAAAGTTAATCTTCTTAATTCGAGATTCATCATTCCTCTAAATCACCTTTCATGCCCTTTGAATCTTTCCTTGATGTTGCTTTTGCCAAAAGCATCTGCAATTAGCTACTCACAAATTTTCATCACGATCAATATATATCCAAATGCAGAAAAACAGTGCCACTGTAAAAACTGGAACCAAGTGCATAATGAGGTAAGCCACTCGATGGTTTTGTATAAGCGACACACTGAAACAAACACTGAAATGAAAAAAATTGGTAGCGGTTGAAAGGAGTTGAAAAGACCGGCACTTTAACATCACTTAGAATTAAAACTGTACTCACCCATCCTGAGTCTGGTTGACTTCGTTAGGAAGTAAATGATACACTTTGGCTTGATATTCTTGCTGAGCGCTTTTACTATCTTTCTTTTTTACTCGGTCCTACATAAAGCATTTACGTATTTTCGTCTGAGTGCTATAAGCTCGGACTCGGAAGCCAATAAAAAAGCGAGGGCAAGCGGGGTTGTGGTAGGGGTGGAAGGTAGCGAGGGTGTATGAGGTGAAGAGCACGGTGCTCAGAAAGCATAATACTAGTTTAAGACCTGTTTGATACACGTACACTTTGTTAACATAAATGTTCCGCAACACCTTCAAAGCAAGAGAAGCAATAGCGTTTGGTATGAAAAAATTGAAAATTAATGTAAGACCACCTATCAATGCAATTCGAGCTGTGCTCCGAATTGCACTTCTACATATCACTCCTAGGTGGAAGTTAACTAATGATCCGCCACCACGACGTTTTCATGGCACCACAAAAGAATCGTGGAAAACATTCGCTGGTATTCCTTAAAATGATGTTGTATGGATCTAGCCTCAATGGTGCCAGCGAGGATTTTTAGTCTCGGAACTATCGAATCATATACATAGTGTAGGAAACGTTGTCGTATACTGGCTGAAATTCATAGTGGAGAACGGAGGAAACCAAGGTGTCAGTTAGAGGTGAATAAAAAAATGAAGGAAAGAAGGGGAAGACATAAAGAAGCAGAAGGCAATATCTAACTTTGTTGACTGACTGCTGCGTCAGTAAGTGAACGTAGTCATGACGCAAAGCTTGTACGCGGAATAGAAAAAAACGATCAAACGAGCTCTTTTGCCCGGAATTCCAGGGGTGGAGGAATAGATAGCAAAACATGTTGGCTGAGCAAAATATTTACTAATGAAAGCTTTGCCCTGCGAGCGCTTTTTTCAGGTTTGAATCAGGATCGTGATATGAGGTTGAGTAATCAGTCCTCGGACAAATTGACAACGATTATATTTATCTTCACTTTCCAAAAAACAACTGCCAATTATTTGAAACACGCCCATTGGCTTCTATGGTCTTCTGCCAACACTTGGGTAGATCGTAGATGCCATTGCTCCAAACGCGGGGGGTTGGCCTTTGGAGAACTGCTCGAATGCCATTTTGATGTCGTCACGGGTTTAAAAATTTTCCACCCAGATGAGGTTGGAGATGGGAACAAAAGGTGGTATTACGAGGGAGCCAAGTCCGGAGAATATGGTGATTGTGGTAGAGCTGTCCGGCCGAAACTCATTAGGTAGATTTTGGTCGTTCTTGCACTGTGCGGCCAAGCGTTGTCGTGCTGGAAATAAACCTTGTGCTGCTGTGGACGTGTAGATTCGAGATTAGCCCACAAATTCCTCAGTTGCTTAATGTAAACGCCTGAGGTCACCGTATATTCTTTGTCTAGCAGCTCCCAACAGATCGTGAAACGTGAATGCTCCACCAGTTGCAGAGCACAACCTCCTTGATGGTACGTTGGGTTTAAGGTTCTGCGTAAGCACCTTCGTCAACCCATCGAGCACGCCGGTGAACGGTAGAGTAGTGAAATCACATCTAATCCCCGGTGACCAGGTGCTCGAGCCACGTGTGGGTGCGCTTGAGCGTGGGGAGAGAAAGTGCCGTGTTGGCGCGGCGGTCCATGTCATACTGTTTCAAAGAATGAGGCACCCGTCGATCGAGCTTTCGCACCTTGCCGATTGACTTCAGTACAAGAACAACTATGGACTGATCTGTCGGTCTTCATCTTCTATGGAATAGTCTCCCGACGCGAACTTCTAGTGCCACTTCTAAATTGTGCTTCTAGCAGAGGCGTCTTCCTTGTAAACTTCCTTCATATGTTGATCGATCTCCGCGGGTTCTTTGCCGGATAAAAAAAGAAATAGGATTGTGTTGCGGAGGTAGAGTTACGACGACTTGAAATCATGGGACATGGTTGCAGGAAAGGTAACAGGTGTGTCTGTTGATTTGCATTTGAAAGAACTTTTCATACTCTATCTAATGATGCCTCGCGCATCCATTTTCATCACCTCTTTCCCGAGTTATGATCTCTAGAAGTCATCACTATTACATTGTCCGAGGACATATGACTCAAACTAATAGTAAACTTTAGAGTTAGAGAAAGAAGGGAAAGACTACTTACTAAAATTTCTGAAGCGACAGCAACCTGTCAATTGCGACCCCGAGTATCCAACTGGCCGATAAGAATATGCCACAAGCAGGAATAAACTGCCAGTACACACAATCTGCTTGTTTCATTAAGTGACCAGGAATCCTTGAAGAAAAGGATAAAATAGAAACAACATCAGAAACTTGATTAAGCCACCACAGCCACATATACGTGTTGCTATTCGAGCCACGAAACCATTGGTTTTTCAAAAGTTTTTCCATCAAAATAAATTTGGGTTAATTTGCATGGGAATCTTGAGAATTGACAATGAAGTACACAGCTGTTTATTATGTCTTGGGTCAGCAAGAATTGTATGAGCAACGACCGGCAAATTTAATTTATGCAGTGGCCTACGAGGAGGGCTTTTTCAGTAGTTCATTGTTTGGCTACGTAACTATGCGGAATTCTGAGCGCATTTCTCCTCTACGGCTACCTTTTTCCAAGAAATTCCTCCCTTTTGATGAAGAAAGGTCTTTAGTACTCTTTTTTTTTAACTGCCTTTGAAAACATATAGACTTATAAATTTGAAGAATTGTTCCTATATTCGCTGTTATACTGGAGAGGACAGAGCTAATTTTCTACAACGGAAAAAATTCTACAAATTCGACGAAAAAAAATTGGAAAAATGAAACTAAGGAATTTCAAACTAACAAATGGTACGAGATCACCATCACATATAGACCGCACATTTGCAAGATATCACCAACGGAGATCAATGCAATGATTATATTGCATATGCTACGCAAACTTCTAAAAATAGGCAATTTTAGAAAACAGATAAAAAAGATTGCATAGCAAAAGAAACAAGATTGTGTGCGGGCTTTGTGGTACAGGACGCAAGAAAAGGTGAGTGGGGTGGGGAGAAATTGAGTGGGGGTGATTTCGACCAAAGTGCTTCCGTTTCAACCATTCTCTTCTCTCAGGCTTGCGAAAAAGTTTTTTAGAGTCTCTAATTCCGCCATACATTCAAAACCCGTGGTCTTTACAGTGACATTCCCCGACCCAGATGAGTCCAAGCACATTTGCACTGCTAACCTTGACTTTATTGTGGCCATCACTATAAGGAAGTTTCCAATTATACCAGCAGTCGCAATGAAAGCATAAAACACCTGATAAACAAGTGGCACTGTGGTGACGATCATGCTGGCTGTTAAGTTCTGTAAAAGACACATGAAAAAATTGCTAAGAAAATACCTAAATCCTGATAAATCTTCTAAGCTAGCGCTTATTTTTTTTCTGAATTCTATTCCGGTACAACTTTTATTTATCAACGGTTGTTTGCTGAATTGAGTGTTTCATTTCAATGTGTTCATCAACTTCCAACTCTCACACATTGAGTTTTCCATTGCAACCTATGTAGCTGCGTATGCCAAGAAGTGAACGGATGCATGCTCTTTCAATTGTTGTTGCTAGAGCACAATTTTTCTCAAGCTGATGCCCCTCTCTCCTACGAAAACCTAATTTCGGCTATTACTTTTGGAGGTCAGCGCAGAAGACCCACCAATGACCTATGCCATAATAAAAGTGCCTATTATGCGAGCAAGTCGTAGATGAAGCATCAGTGCTCAAATGTACGACAGGACTCGGTTAGCTAGGTTGGACAGAAATGAGCCAATTAATTGCCGAGAATACTTGCAAATTTCCTGATCAACTCTTTACAGAATTAGTGCATCTGTAATTGTTTCAGAATAAAGGAAGGCCACCAAGTATGAGGGGCTCAGAAAATTTGAGAGGAAAAAGTAAAGTCGGCTTGCCATCGAGAAGCTTCCAAATTGAGAGGTAANNAAGACAATTTCTTACTGAATCAAAAACTGGTTAGAAGGCAAAGATATCTAATATCTGTTCCAGTAAAATTGCTATTGAAAACACAAGTCAATTTGAAGTCTGCAAAGGACTGGGCAAAATAAAGCATTACCTCTTTATTCCTATTGCATAAAAACGAAACAGTTACTGCCTTTGAAAGAACTAAAAAAGTCAAATGATTTCAGATCTAACAAGTGTCGATACAAATGTACTTGTACCTAGTGATTACTACTGATTACTACGTACTTGTACCTTTACCGGAAACGTACTCGCACAGAGTACAAGCGAAATTGTATGTAACAATCCTTTCGAAATGAAAGTGTAGTAGTTTGTTTTCAGACAGAATGGCATTTATTTATGTGCACACTACAACTGGCTGAGGTATCGGAATATCGTACAAAAGAGAAGATTTGCTAGGAAATTTGCGTTGCTATCTATCTACCGATACCCTAGTCATTCGTCGTTTGCTACAACCAAAGAATAAGACGCTTCATTTTCTTCCTAAACATCAACTTTTCCGACATCCCGAGCTTTTAAAAGGAGTATTAAAGGCTTGCTGCAACCATTGCAAGATCATTGATAATAAGATTCTTGTAAGCCGTAACTACTGAAGCAGGCACAACGGAGCGAGACTTAAATAGAAATTATAACGAGTGTAATCTGCTACAAGATCTAAATGCCAGCTCTCTATTGTACCCACTTAGATTTTGTATCGCACTCTACATTTATGAAAGTTCTAAGTGGCAGTTCGAATAATTACAGCTACGGTGGTATCAGGTATAGTAGAGATCATGTGAATTGTGGTCGACTGTGAATCAGTTGTTTTGACAACCAATGTACTTTCATAAAAGTTAGAATTCTGAGAAAACGTATCAAGAAAAGTACAAAAACGCGCAAGCCAACAGTGGATCCATTTTGAAAGACATTTGCAGGTTTTCAGATTGGTCTATGAATCGTTACTGCGTGAAGTTTGCTCTCAACATTGTTTTGCTTTGGTCTGATTTTTTTTTCAGATTCTTTTACCCTAGTTCTTTCGTAATGAAATTGGCAGCACTTCAAGACAACAACTGACTGATTTTGTGGAAAAACATTTTCGAATGAAATCCAGACATCATTGCGCTTTAACTAAGCAGACTTGCCTTGGAAGCCAACTCAAGAAAGTCGGAGGTGCTGCATTCGTTGGTGCAAAAACTTGAAATGATGAAGAAAGCTAAAGAATCAGATGCAAAGAAGTCACAACTTATTCGAAAAGGAGTTTTTAAGTTGGTCAGGTGTTGTCTTGCGTGCTGTCAGTTTTAAAAGACTGAGGAAAAGAATTTGAAAAAAATTAGACAAAAGCAAAAACCAAGGGGGGGGGGGGAGCAAACATTATGCAGTAACGATTCATGGACCAATCTGAAAACAATGTCTTTTAAAATGGATCCACTGCTGGCTTTGGAGCAACTTATTGTTTTATTGTCAGACGAAAAACGAATCAGTTGTTCGACTTGCTCCGAGTAGACTATTATTAGGTTGGCGGGAAAGTCTTTGCACCTTTTGCAATTTTTTTCCAATTTTTTTTTCCTTCACGATAACTAATAATTCACCTATATATTAGTTGTGTGCATTAATTTCCGCAGCCGAATTCAAAGGGTCGTTGCGTGAACCATATTAGAGGGGTACCGGTGGAACCTGTCATATTCTGGGAGATAGCGTATTGGCTACCTAGTTAAGGGCAGACAGATCAGTTTTCCCCCAAAATCCCATTGCACTCACCACAAGACTGATTGGTCATGGAACGTGATGAACCGTTTTCCCAGAGCCCTTCTCCTGCTGTTTGATTTCAAGAAAACTGGCATTGAAATCCACCGGATGCTTCTATGGAGGACTAACTCCACCTGAAGGAACCTGCAGTGATGCTTTCTCTTCACTCGAGAGTTTTCAACGAAAGCGTAATGACCATTCCAAAAGGTAATGCTGTGTGCGCATTTGGTGGTGGGATCAAAAGGGTTCTGTCATACTATGAACTGCTGAACCAGAACGAAACTGTTACTGCTGTCAGCTACGAAAACCAACATGACAGTTTGTAGGATGCTCTCACCTGCAAGCGGCCGTTAACCGCAAGAAAAGATCTTGAGGTGCTGTTCCACCACAAACGTGCCCGACCCCATGTTGCGAAGAATGTCCTTAAAAAATGCTGATTTTGGATGGGAACAGCTTGTTCAGCATACTCTCCGGATCTTACTCCTTCTGATTACCACCTATTCCGGCCCACGCAAGTCAGTTTGGCAGACACACGCCGACGGAATGCCCAAGAAGTGCGAAAGGAGGTGGATAACTGGATTGCCTCCAAAGATGAAGATCTTTTTAGACGTGGAGTCAACAAGTTACCAGAAAGATGGCAAGAAGTTTTAGCTAACGATGGGCAATACATTGGTTGATGTACATTTTGTTTCAATTTTTAATAAATATGCTTTTACAAGCAAAAAACGGCAGAAATTAATGCATACACCTAATATGCACCGTCACGTCAGAATTCCATGCTTTACGCGTCCGAGCCACTGGCTCCTCCCTGCAAAGTTTACTCAGAAAACTCTTCTCGTCCTTTATCAGGCAACCTGTGGTTCTTGCTTGCACAGAATCCCTGTGTTTTCGAGGAGAAAAACTCGCCGATGCACGTCTCGAGTTGATTCACATCACCGAACTTCTTATTTGACAGTCTGACAGCGACAGGAGCAGGTGATAATCCGTATAGCCAGGTCTGCTGAATACGGTGGGTAGGCCAAAACATGCCACGAGCCTTAGAGTTTCTTCTGGGCCTCTTCCGAAATGTGTGGGCGAGCACTGCTATAAAGAAGACTTTCCTCTATTTCTCTTGTAGATCTGCAGCGGTAAGGTTTACAGAGTGCACATCGGCTTTGATGCTGAAGGTGGAGTTTGGTAGCAGCAAGCCCCAGCGAATGATCTTCCCGAATGGCTCCAAACGCTAAGCATTACCTTCCTATGGTGGAGTTCTGGTCCGGGGGTCGGGATTCCATGCTCTACGCGTCCGAGCCACTGGCTATAAGGTTTACTTAGAGAACATGTTCTCGTCGCCGGTGATCAAGCTCTCCAGCCATGAGTAGGTGCGCCGGAATGTCAACAAGTCAAGCTCTACTCATTTGGAGGTATTGACCACCCAGCTCACTACTTATCTATATCCCCATATCTTCATATGTTTCCAAGGCGATCCAAAGAGCACTGTTTCAAAAGAGCACCTTCTACGTCTTGGCTATTGAGCTCCTGTATCAACACGCGGGTACTACAGCTGGAATCCTCTTCAACCAGTTCCGGAAGGTGGTCATCATTCACAACTGTTCTCCCAGAACGTGGTTTTTAGGTCTAGTCATTGGCTATTTTTGAACTTGTGGTACAAAATTCTTGTTGTTTTGTGAGAGAGAATGAAGTGTTTAACGTTTCTTCTGAACTTGTAAAGCAGATACGGTTCAACATGCTTTGAGTAGAGAGTGATTCTTGCAGCCATAACCGTTGCATAGTGCTACGACAATTACGGTATGAAGAGCGCATTGACATGCACTTACACATGTTTCGCAATGAACGCTTCGAAGCAATCCCCAAAGATTTTACAACATGAAAACGAAAATGTGCAAGTACTTTTCCGCCAACCTAATATTTTCAACACTATTACCATCCTCCTTCACTTGATAACTGCATTTTGACTGAATTGATTTCTTCGCGATATTCCACGAGTTTTCTAGACATTTTTCTTCGATTTCTTGAATCATATAATGTCTTTTGGATGTGATTTGTATTATTTGGTAAAGATTTATTTTTACCATTTCTTGTTCATGTAATTTTCGGGATAAATTAGCAAGGAAAGTCAAAACAACATGTGTCAATGCATACAATAGAAAACAAATTCTGCATACAATATAAAAAATTTCATTCACTAGCTGTACGGCACGCATCACGGACAACTCGTCCGCACACACTTTTTATCCCTTTTTCTCGTCACATTCTCGTCGGAGCACGAGTCTTATCGATCTTCTAAGTCTTATACTTCTGTGTATACTTCTGTGGACACCTAGTCACGCAATTTTTTCACTTACTTCTTCACTAGACCATCACTTCCATACTTCGTGGTAAAATACTTGCCCCGAAATTACCATGAACTGGAGCCTGAAGAAGTTGTAATGGTAAGAAACTTAACACCAGCCAAGGAAGGCGATTGCTATAATACACGTGTCGGAACTCATTGGGAGAGCACTTCTGCTATTAGCAACAATCTGGCCGCCGAATCAGGTTGCTCTTACTGCTAGATCCAGAATATGCAAAGTTGCGTCGAGAAAAATGCAGGTATATGTGATCAAAATTCTGCGTCCTATTACCATGTGCCTTGTTGATGAGTCACATTGAAGTGGCTTACAACCCCTTGAATTCATCTTTGTAAACTAGACGGTAACCAAGGAAAGGCTCACAATTATATGCACTAAAAGAAAGTGATTTTGTCCAAAGTTATGATAACAAAGTTGTTTCTGATCTCGAAGGCTTGAACAAAAGAAGGTTAACTACGAGGATGTGGTCACTTTTTAAACGCCTGCTGCTTTTTGAATTCTTGATTAGAAGTTCTATGTGCATCACACCTTGTGATGTTCATCAAGTAGCTCCAAATTCAGAACCTTCGAAGGAAAGGGGAGATTATGAGTAACCAGCCTTAAACCTTTTGTAAGGTGCAGACTTTTCTATTAATAAGGTGTACGCGTCTGCTAACAAGCGGTGAAGTACATATATCTAGGTCTACCGCTCAAAACCTACCGGCTGCATTAAAGTGATGCAACTATCGAGATGTAAACTCAGATCCTGCTATTTCCATTAAAATTTCAAACTTCAATTCGACAGTGAATGGATCCAATTTTTATTCTTAAATCCTCGATTGAAATTCACTCAAAGTCTTATACTCGTCCGATATGTAATGAAGCTAGCCGGAATGCAATGAAGAGTTCTATTTAGCTATTCAAAAGGAAAACGGCTGACCATTCATAGCGAGCTACTTTGCAGCTGTGGATAGTGTAGCAGTGCTTTTCGGTGCCACTTTTCCACCAGGTGTCACTTGTGCAGCGCCAGCTTTTTTCCAGCAAAATAGATGTTTTTGGAAAACTAGGCGATAATCCCTGCTGAAATGTTGCATTATAGAAAGGTAGCATTGAATTGAAATTCACATGTGACTTTTTCGGCCGAAGACACTCAACTACAGTTTCAGAATTCATATTCATACATGCTGCTTTGAAATCGCACAGCTTACTTCTTGCCTCAAACACCTATACTCCTGATTCAAACTGATTTAATAGATTGGAAAATAGGCTGATGATAGAAAAGTGTAAGTTATTCGAAAAACGGCCCCCTCTGTAGCACTTTCAACTATACCGAGGGATGATTCCCCTTCACGCAGGGGGTCACAATGTGTATATTGAACCATTGGGATTTTCGAAACAACTGTAATGGGCCTTTTCCAAGAATCAGATTTACGTTTTTGAAAGATTATAAAAGCACAACTATCGGCGAACCTATGCTTTCTATGTTCATTCTCATCACTCAGAGAGGTTTCATTGTCGACTTCTCAAAGGATACCTCCGGTTTTGTTAAATTTGGAAGAGTGGTGCAAAACATTTATACTGTCATGAACGTGAACATTCTCATAGGCGAATTAAAAAGCTCCATTGAAAGCAAAAGCAAGCTGGAAGAAGTGTGGATTTTGAAGCCGTTCACGATTTTTTCAGCCAATGTTGCAGAAAACCGAGTTTGTTTTTTTCCATGGTTGTGATCTGTATCAATGGCTAACCTGATAAAGTAGTAGATAAAAATGTTGGCGACTGCAGGTGCATTCACAAAAAGTCCAGCAAACAGATCCACGTCCGCTCTGGGAACATGATTTTCAACAACTGGTCCAAGTATTCCAATAAGGGTTCCAGTGAACCAACCCAACACTACAGTGAGACTGGTCACAATTAATGACCTGTATATATTCTTCATCTTGTCGTTATCTGCAACAGGAATATTGAACCATTTCGAACCGTGATAGAGCTTGGTGATTTGGCAACCTTTCATCAGCGCTTGTAGGAAACAGGATTGATGTTCCTGATCATACAGTAGCGCTCAAAAGTATTCGGCCAAATGCTTCATCAATTTCACTTTTCAGTCGTAACTCCTTTCGGGCTTGTTGTGATCATGCGAAATTCCAATATGTGTAGCGCGGGTGTATTATGAATATTTACTACTATTAACCCGCAATCTGATTGGTTCCCGATATACCAGAGGGCTTGAATCCAAAATCAACTGGAAATAGGGATACTGGTACTTCTAGGAGTTCTTTCCTTTCAACCATGTCCAAAGTATACGAGCGCCAATACCGAGCACAGTAGAGAAGGATAAAGCACATAAGGTGCAGATGACTGCATATGTCACTAACTTTGAAACGAAGTCTGCTACCGCAAAAACCACCCTGCTCCCAGCTATGTGGATATAGCTGCTTTGCCTACAAGCAGGGTTGGATGGTGTGAAATATGCTCAAGTTAAACATATCAAAATTCTGCGCGATTTGCTCTACGAAAAAAGTTATGAGCGAAAAAGTGTGAAAGTGTTTGGCCGAATACTTTTGAGCGCTACTGTACCTCTCGTTTACAGGTCTCATAAAAAGGACTGTCCAATGTGAGTAGGCATGTTCTCCTTATTGTCGATTTTTTGGCCACCACCTTTTACCTCACCCATTTGACTTCTACTTCTTACTCACTTCTCTTCCTAGGGTGCGGTGCAGTGGGGTCGCAATCTCGCGTTGCGGAGTGAAGGACGCCGCGACAGAATGCAACATCAGGTAAGAAATACAGGAACGAAAGAATTAATATTAGAATCGAGCCCAAAATAAAGATCGATTGAGCTGTTGAAAGATATGGAAGCCTTGCTGAGGATTTGTATAGACCGTTACTCCAGGATGAAGCTTATCCCTTTTGGTGAGAAAAAATCTGCTCCACTGCCTGATCTATCACGGAGAAGTATGTTAGGAAGATATCTCTTCTTGATCCCTTGATTTCTCTTAACGAACTTCAGGGTGAGATGGAAACTGACTATATTGAAAACCACCATGTACGAGACGTATTTCAAGCAGGAAGACAAGAGAGTGGTGCCAATACAATTTGGTATAGACTATGAAAACTCGTTATTGCCTGAATGAACCGAAATTATGTGTTCATTTGCTTCTTCCTTGCGCTCCCCACCTTGTTTCTGCCCAGTTTTCTACATTAGCTTCCTTCACAATCTTTCACCACGAATTTCTCTCTGATTTCCTCTGAAAAAAAAATACTTACTTGATGTGCTTGATGTGGCCTTCTTCATAAAATATAAGAACAGAGCATAGCAAAGAATGATAAGTACATTAATTACAATAACAAATTTCGTTATCACTAAGTATATATCCCCGGCCATAGGAGCGGTAATTTCACAGAGAACGTGCCTGTAATGGGATTTCTTTATTAAAGCGATTGTGGTAGAGGAAACTTTTGAGTTTGCTAGAGAAGTTAGACTGCTTCTAGCCATAGCTATGTAAGAGACAGCAGCTGGTTGAATATTAGTCACTTAGTTGGTCACTACATAAAGTAGACTTTTAGGGTAAAAATTCAAGAAATAAGGATAATAATAATAACAATCGTAGTAGTAATGGTAAAAGCAATAACTTATATGACTTTCATTCAAATGTCAGGGCGGGACAGAGAGAAGCGTACCGGTGGGGCCCCGCCAAAGAGGAAATGCCCCTAAAGATCAAATACCGAGGAGTCGAGGGTGGTCAAGAGTACTGTAGGTGATCAGTAGTGATCAGGAGGTGGGAGGCTAGAAGTAGTAAACATGCCTGGGGAAAGAAAAGGCGCGGGAAAGGCCGTATAAAGGGGGAACCTCGAGAGGGAGAGGTCGTCTTGTCTTCTGTTAGTCCCCTTCGCCCGCCGCCAGTACCCCCACGGAGTTGGCTCCGTGCCCGTAGAACCTAAGTGAGA